>JAEAOA010001235.1:512500-525000 GCA_016746295.1 Potamilus streckersoni
ATCGAGTGTAATATCAACAGACGGCGGACTTCCAAAAAATTCGTTATTGGTTTTGTTTATGTTTCTGCGAAAATTTAAAAACGTGGTGATGTGATTAGTAAAATCAGTTTTGAACTTGGTGATTTCATTGTTGATATCATCAACATATTTCTTTGTTACAGTATCAAAATCATATTCTGTTGTTCTAAGATTATTGATGCCATTATTGTTCATGTTGAGAAATGCACGCATTATACCGCCATGCACTGACACGTACTTTGATTCCTGATCATCAACATATTTGTTAGTAGCAGCGTCATTATCCTCAGTTGGGTTTCCAAGGTATGTGATCTTGTTCTGGTTCATAACAATGTTCCCCGTAAATAAATCACCTGCTTTTCTAACATAATCGTTAACTGACCTACCCGAATCTTCTATCTTACCTTGATTATTAAAAGTAACAATATTATTAGCAACTGCAGTAGGATTTCGTACTAGTACATCTGATAGTTGTACATTACTCGTCTTTAATCGTCCTTGTTTGTCCTGGAAAACTACAACTTCATTTGGATCTACACTTGCAACGTTTGACAAATTGTTGATTTCATTTTTGAGCTTATCAAGAGTCGCATACTTGGATAAGTCACCCTGGTAACCTTCTTTTAATAAATCTACTGCTAATGTTCCAAATTTTGTATAGTAGCTCATTATACATACCGTTCTATACAAAATTGTTGGTTTAATATAACATAAAATTATACGATGGCAAAGATAATAAATTTTGACACAGAGCGATTGGTGAAGCATAAACATAACAATGAACTTCCAGACTGTCATTATCTTATTGTTGGGAGAACTGGATCTGGTAAAACAAATTTGTTATTAAATCTTTTACTCAATAATAACTTTAACTATGATAAGGTGTATATTTACACCATCAACCCCCAACAAGACAAATACAAATTATTAAACGAGTATAATGATAAAATTCGTGATGAACATGGCATTGGTGATGATATATTTTTGATAAAACAACCAGAAGAACTCGTTCCAGTAAATGAACTCGATTCGTCAGAGCATAAGATAATCGTCTTTGATGATATTCCGCTAAACAATGAGGAGATGAACAAGATTAGATCATATGTTTCACTATCACGTAATAAAAGATGTAATTCTGTTTATCTTGCCCAAGGTTTTTATAATGTTGATAGGTTTATTAGGCGAAATACGGGTTGTTTCATATTATTTCCCGGACTAGATAATGTGGATGTGAGAAATATTGCAAACGAACAATGTGGTGATGTTACAAAAGATAAATTTATCGAATTATATCATCGAGCAACTAAAGATCGATATAGTTTCTTTTTATTTGACAAGCTAGCGCGTGATCCAACCAAGATGTTTCGTTGTTGCCTTGAGACGTTTCTATGATATAATTTTGTAAAGCGTATAAAAATAATGGACAAACATCAACAGAAAATCGAATTACTAAAAAAGTTTCTCGAAACTCGAGCGGCCTTTAAGAAAAAGGTGGAAGAAGCTCGACGTGGACAATTGACTGCTACAGAAACAACATCTACGATTTTCAGACCAATAACTGAAGCAATATTAGGTAAACAACCTGAAACTAAACCACTATCAGAAGAAGAACTGAAACAACTGAAAGAAAAAGGTTTGGTTGGAATTGTTAAAGAACAACAAGAAGCAGCTGCTGCAAAAATCATTACTAGATCTGATGAAGACAAAGAAAACTAGCTGAGTCACAGCAAATATAGCTGATCCTGCTGCTAGACAGGCTGAAACAGATCGATTCATAAACAATCCGCTAGAACTTGAGAGAAGATTAGCAGAGTTAACAAAGCAAGGAATAACAAATATTATAACAAATCTATCAGGAGAAATAAAAGATATCAAAGAGGAGCAAAAAAGAGTTGGTGAGGCTACTGTAAAGTTTATGGAAGTTGGAGATCAAAGATTTTATTTTATAAAAAGAGCAAATGATGAGATAAAAGGTATTGAATATGATGATTTTTTAAAGAATGAAAATATAAGGGGTATTGATGATTAAAGCAAGTGGACTGATGTAGAATATCAAACATTACTCGATAGATTAAATGAGATAATAAGAGATGGAGCTGCTGCTAAAGAAGAAATAAGCACAGCTACGGAAATTGATGATATGCTTCCACTTTATGATAGAATGAGGTATAGTGTTATTGCTTCAACATTTGGAAGAACAGCAGAAAATGGTAGACCAAAAGGTTTTGGTAAGGGGTGGAATTTTAAAAGAAAATTTATTACACTTCATAAAACTCGTGTAAAAAAATTAGAGAAGCAATAACAGGAAAAGGTGTGAAAATATTACATCAAACGCAGACATAGTCGATCGGCTAATGCTGTTGATATCCTCTAAAGAAGCTGGTAATGAAAGTGTAGAGATTGATAACGAAATTATTGATATACTTGATCATCTAAGATCGAGTGGATTACTAACATCATCCGAGTACGAAATTTTACACCGCGATCTTATCTAAAATATTAGTATAATGCAAACAACATTATTGCTTGATTCATCACAAATAATAGGAAACAGCGCGAATTTTACAGTAAATTACAACCCACCAATAGAACTTGATCCTGCAAAACAGTATGAGATTGGATTAATTTCTTGTACTTGTTGGAACGCCATGCCGAATATTAAAACTGGGGTTAATGATGAAATTTTAATCGTTAATGTTAAATAATCTCCAACATCACAAAAAGAGGTTATTGATATACAATACAAACTACAAATTCCACAAGGAGCTTATAACATTACTGATCTAAACAGAACAATAAAAGAGCTTCTAACAAAAGCTGGTGGGAATGCTGATAATTTCGAATTAGCGGCGAATTATAACACTTTACGAGCTAGGATAACAGTGAAAAGAAATATGAAGTCCTCTTTGGAGAAAGAAGTTTTGGAAAGTTGTTAGGTTTTACTAGAGTTTTATACTATACCACCGGTGAAGATAAATCTTTGACATTTGATGGAGAACTAGCAGTAGATATCACAGAAGTAAATACAGTACTCATCAATTGCTCTATCGCATCTGGATCTTATACGTCAAAAGGCAACCGCGGGCAAACGATCTACAGTTTCTCACCAGAAGTCCCACCAGGTTCTCTCATGCAAATCAATCCGCGACAGATTATCTACTATCCAATAACACCTGAGAATCAAATTACAAGCATTACAATGCAACTTACAGACCAATCTGGACGAAAAATAGACGTGAACAATGAGATAGTCACGTATTACTTACACCTACGCACTGCCTAGGCATGTGATTTTATGTACATAATTTTATAAAATGAGACGAAGAAAAGTTTATCGAAGAAAAATCGTAGGTGGATTTTTTGGAAATATATTTACAACAATTACAGAGAATATTCCAGGAATCGCGCGTAAAGTAGCGCCCATTGCACTTGACGCCGGTAAAGCTTTCGCTACAGGGGCGGCATCTTCAGCAGGCACTGCAGTAGGGCAAGAGATTGCTGATAAGATTAAAGGACCTTCCCCATCAGAAATAAAACGAGTAATATCAGATATTGCGCCAACAGAAGAAACAAAACGAGCTATGATAGCTACAACAAAAAAATATTGTCGCCGAGTGGTGAAGAAATAGTACGTAAACTTGTAAAGAAAACAAAACCGATGACCCCTGCTGCCTTTTAATTTTATGTAACGATTATAAAATAAATGTCAGCTAAAAACTATCTCGATCTTGCAGAAGAAATTGATACTGACGATGCTGTAACAGAATTAGAGTATGTCGAGTATCTCGATGAGAACTCGAACGAACCGAATAAAACCGGAGTTAGAACTTTTAACACAAGAGACGAGGACGTGTTTCTACTACCCCATAAGGCAATGTTAGAAGTGCGTGGCCGAATATTAACTGCAGCAGGTGGTGATATTGCAGCTAATGTAGAAATCGCTCTCGTCAATAATGGTTGGAACTTGTTTAAGAGTGCACGATACCAGCTGGCCAATCAAACCGTAGAAGATATTTCAATGCATTTACCCATAGCGAGTACAATACTAAACATCGTTACGTTTAGCGATGACTATTCGAGATCAATAGCCACAAATATGATGTGGTTCAAAGATACTGGAATAGGGACAACTGTGTCGAACGAGTTTAAAACTGGAGAGCTAGCTGATGCTGATGTTGCAAACAGACTTATTCTAAACCCAGCTGGAGCTAATGCAGCTGAACATCATACTGTTCCAGCATTAACCGCAGATGCAGCTGGTGGTGTTATAGTAGCGAATGCAATAAGAAACGCAAATAAAAATCTACGACGATCAAATTTTAACGAAGGATTTGCTAAACGAAAAGCATTTGCCGCAGAATCTCGCTAAATAACGATGATGCTTCCGTTAAGTACAATCTTTGGATTTTGCCGTGATTATAACAAAGTGTTTCGAGGAATAAAACATACGCTTATATTAGATCGAGCTGATCAAAACGATTGTATAATACACGCCGGTGGAGTGGCTGAGGGACAGTTTTCTATTACAAGATTAGCACTGTGGATGCCTCGGGTTGTCCCTTCATTAGCTAAAATGATGGAGCTCGAATCTTTACTAGCCACCTTTACAAAAAAGATACACTTCCAACAGAACAGGATTTATCAAACAGCCATTCCCAACGCGACTGATTACACATGGCGTGTAACGACCACGCCCAGCGAACAACTACCGCGACACTTGTTCGTCGTATTTCAACGACAAGCACGTCGTAACCATCAGGAAATGAACAACTCCGTATTCGATAACCCAGACGTTAGACGAATATTTGTGAGAGTAAATTCCAAACAGTATCCCGAACGTGCAATCGAATGTAATTTTGCCGTAGACGCCACCAGAAACATCTCTCGGCCGTACCTGTATCTTATGGAAGCAATGCAAAAATATCAGAACGCGGACAGTGGATCTCAAATATCAATAGAAGAGTTTCGATCGCTCTATCCCATCTTTTACTTTGACGTATCAAAACATTTGGAGCGTGTTGTGGGATCGACTGCAGATATTGAGGTCACGTGGACACTGGGCGATGTGCCAGGTGAACAGTATAACGTATACGCGCTATTGGTTAGTGATCGAATTCTGACCATCGATTCAATCAAAGGAAGAATGACAGTACAAGTCTAATCTAACAACTTGGATATAACATTATGAAAACCAAATACACAACTCGAGAAATATACCTAACATCTGGTCAAGTTGAAAAATTATCAGCAGCTGTTGCTAAACGCAGCTCTGTTTCTTTGATGATCTCTCCGGAAACTTTAAATAAAATTGCAGTAAAGGTCATGCTAACGCAACAACAAATCAATAAACTCGATCGCAACAAACCTTTTGTGCTGAAATTATCTGTTTCTCAGGTAACTGTAATGTCAAAAGAAGGTGGATTTTTTGGACCAGCGTTATCAGTAATAGCTAGCAAAGTTTTACCAGTGCTTGGTACACTTGGACTTGCGGCTGCGTCAGGAGCAGTCTCTGGCGGAACGAAGAAAGCAGTCGAAGGTCGTGGTATCAAACAAATCTATCGTTAATTTTATGTAACAGTATAAAATAAAATGCCAACGAAAAAGTCGCCGAAAAAAAAACAAAATCATCGACAAAAAAGAAAACAACAAAACGCAAACAAACAAAACAAGGAGGAATTATTCCTTTCGCTCCACTTTTAGCGGGACTAGCGGGAAGTCTGCTGCCAAACTTACTAGGAATCGGACGCGGATTAACTCTACCAGGGACCAGACGTTATTGAGCAATTTTGACATCATTGAAAAATTGAAGGACGTTGTTGGATTTCGAGGAGTATTTTCCAAAGATGAACTCGATGACGTACCAATAGGCGGTTCTTGTGGTGTAAATATTGAAAACTTCAATCATGGCTCTGGCACCCACTGGGTTGCTGTCCACGATAACAATTATTTTGATTCGTTTGGACTTCCTCCAAACGATCTCATAAAAAAATATATTGTTAAAAAATTTGATAAAATAAATTATTCGTCTAATCAACTACAGCCGATTGGAACATCAGCTTGTGGTTATTATTGTATCATGTTTGTCAGACAAATGCACCAGAGTAAAAGCTCTAGAAGTAAAAACTTTTTAAAGTTTATTTTACAATTTGATGAGCTTCCTTCTCATGCGAATGATAAGATTGCAATCAATTTTATCTAAACTCCTTGATATAATAATATCAACATACTGTCTCAAATGCAAAACTAAAACAGAGAACAAGGATGAGATGACGGAAAAAACGAAAAATAATAGAACGATGTTAAAAAGTATTTGTGCAATCTGTGGTAGAAAGAAAAGTATGTTTTTGAAAAAGCAAGTAGGATCTAGCGTTGATAGAGTTATCTTGATCGACGATTAATCTTATGAAACAAAATACAATATAATGAAATGCAATTGTGATTGTGACAAAGATCTTTGCATAGAACAAGATAAAATCATTACGTACTGTCAACGATGTAACACCAGAGAAATAATAGGGTTAGGAATAGATATACATAAAATTATTGGTAAATTACCAAAACCAAAAGGCGGTTGGACCTTGCCAGGTCATCGTTATACAGGGCCTTACAATCCGCTAGATCAACAACTAGATGAAAACGATAATCCATTGCCAGGTCAAGAGCCTTATAATCAAGTAGATGCAATAGCGATGCGTCATGATATCTGTTATCGTGATCATGAAAACTCGAAAGCAGATTGTGATAAAGTAATGTTAGATGAATTACATGATATGGAGCCAACAAATCTACGAGAACGTTTTGATAGAAGATTTGTTCAGGGAATGATAGGAGCAAAATATAAACTCGGACTCGGAGAGTCTCGTCAATCCCCTCGCGATCGGGGAAAAGAATTATACGATGATCTTGCAGTCGAACTACACAGACCTAAAAAAAAAGTTTCCGAGACGTAAAGTTGTTGCAAACGCTGTAGATGATATCTGGGCAATAGATTTGGTAGATGTATCCAATATGGCTCAGTTTAACGATAATAAGAAATATTTGTTTAATGTCACAGATGTTTTTAGCAAATACGCTTTCAGTGTGCCAGTTTCAGATAAAACAGGAACGTCAATCACTGATGCGCTAAAACAAATAATAACGAGAACCGAAAGAAAACCAAACAAAATCTGGACTGATCATGGAGCAGAGATTTTTAACAAAAGGTTTGAGCAGTTTCTAGAACAAAATAATATTCAAAAATACGTTACAGGAAACGAAGGCAAAAGCGTTATCGTTGAAAGATTTAATCGCACGCTAAACGAAAAATTACACAAACATATGACAGCTAAAAACACCAACAGGTACATCGATGACCTTTCTCAAATCGTAGGCGAATATAATAACACGAAACATCGAACCATCAAAATGTCACCCAATGACGCTATCAAAAATCCAATATTAGCAAACGAAAACATATACAGCAGACATAAATTTAAGGGTGGTGATAAAGTTAGAATCTCTTTGACTAAAAAGATATTTGAAAAAGGATTTACTCCAAACTGGAGCGAAGAAGTATTTGTTGTTGATAAAGTACTCTTAACAGTACCTGTAACGTACGCTTTAAAAGATCTGGCAGGGGAACCTATAGTAGGTAGTTTTTACGAACAAGAACTACAAAAAACTGAACAAGATGTTTTCGTTATCGAAAAAGTGATTAGGAAAAAAGGCGATAAAAGTTTAGTCAAATGGCGTGGGTATAGCGATAAATTTAACAGCTGGATTCCAACCCGGTCGATTTTATCGACTGTGAAATAATGCTATTATAAATTTCCTCATACTTTCGTTTGATAGATACACCTTTTACTGGTTTACATAATGATATTAGATATTGTCTGCGATCGTCAGAGATCGTCATTAGATTAAAAATCTTGACAAAGATGAAATCAAATTTTATATTTTTCTGTCGACCTGAAATTTTGATGTTTAAAAAAGGTCTGATTAACTGCAAAAATATCTGCTGTTCGGCAACGGTAAAATCAAATTTTATAATTTTTTTAGCAATGTGATACTTGACAATATATTTTCCAGTGGTTGGTCTGCTATAATTATATCTGTTAACGGCGGTGACTATTTCACCATCATCAGATTCGTTGTTATATAAAATATCATCTTTGTTATAACCAATAGATTTGTCTATCATATCATTAGAGATTGTGGAGACCTTATCGCTGATATCACTAGTATCTTCTTCGTATAGTTGAACGAGTCGTTTCATCATATCCATATTATAATATACTTTTTATCTAATTTGTTGTTATAAGATGACTGACAAGGTAAAATATCACCAAAAAGTTAATATAATAAACTACCACGAACTGACCAAAGCAGTAAGAAAATGCCTGTCAGGTTATAGTTCATATTCCGTTGACGTTATTGTAATGCAAGGTGATTCTCATAAAATATTACTAACAGAAGCAGAAAAAAATAAAATTAATGAAAGTGCAGTAACGACGCTAAAATTTGATTGCGATGATATTATAGCATTTGCTCATCATTGTTTGACTAAAACCGAATTACAAAATATTATTAATCATCATATTATTATTCATCATATCTAAAAATAATACTAGCATCATATTTGTTTGAAAAAGCTGATTTTGTTGCTCCATCAGCTACAAATTTTACTGCTCTGGGATTTATATTATAATATTTCGCCGCAGATGTAATTGATTTGAATTTGATCTCCTCATCAGTTTTGAGGTTTAACGAAATAACAGGTTTTATTGGGCATCTAAAATTAATACCACCACCTCGTCCTTTTCTCACATTTTCCTGTTGGGTCACTAGCTCCAGATTTTCCAATCGATTGTCTGTTTTTACGTTATTGATATGATTAATAACCAGACCATTGGGTATAGATCCGTTGAACACCTCGTAAACAAACCTATGACTAGTATAACAAACTTGATCTGTCGATGTTCCTCTAACAGTTACTATAAGATATCCCATATTACTCATGGTACCAAGAACTTTTTTAGTTTTTCTGTTTCTTATAATACCACGATCGTTAGCCTCGTATAAATCAAAGACCAGATGCAGCTGAAACTCGTCTTGTAAGGATAAATTTTCAATATTATCATCAGTGACTTTACCGTTATAATGATATACTCGTTTCCCCTCTGGAATGTCATCGCAAAATAACGTGTAAATAAAATCTTTTCTAAACATCGTAATTCTTTCAGTATTATCTCCCTTTACACTAATCGTATAACCCGCTGACGTTGCTTTACCAACAAATATTCCAGTAATGATATTAATAACCGAACCAAGTGCATTTCCAGCGTACAGGTTGTACTTCGGATAAACATGATATACCTCTTGCTCACGTGCGCTTGTCAGATTTACTGTCATTATATTATAGGTGATATTTTTTATCTCTAATTTTTTTCTAGCGCATTCGCAGTGTGCGGTAAATTATCAATTAGATATTAGACTATAGTATAGCGATGTTGAAATTGCGTGATATAGCCAAGAAGAGACTTATTGGAGAACCTGTTAAAATAGCGACTGCTTTTGCAGGTTTTGATAATAGTTATCAGTTTGATAATCAAAATGTTTTAGTAAATTTTACTGAAACAAATCTCTTTCATCTGCTACAGACGACTTAAAACGTGAGCTTGAAAAACACAAGGGTCTAAGATTGTTAGTGCAATATCACGTTATATTTTCAAAACTACTTGTGACGGAAGAATCTACTAACAAGGAAATTGCAGACCCTTACATCAACGCAAAATCTAGACGTGTTTTACTTGGTAGTGATCTTTTGTCACTATCTAATGAAATACACCAAGAAATTTGGGAAAAAAATAGAAGAATTTACCGAATTAGGTTCGGGTTGGAAGTTTGAAATGATCAAAGAAATTTTGTTTCACACGATGAAATATGACGCATTACGCGGTAGTTCGTATATCGACCTGCCACTAAAAATAAAAGATAAACAGTGCTGTATAAACATAAAAAACGTCGATAGCAAATGTTTCCAATGGGCTGTTCTTTCCGCGCTATTTCCAGCAGAAAAAAATGCTGATCGTGTTGAGAAGTATATCAGTCACGTGTCAAGATTAAATTGTGCTGGTATTGACTTTCCAGTGGCAGAAAATCAAATACCAAAGTTTGAAAAGCAAAATAATGTTTCGATTAACGTTTTCGGATTAGATGAAAAAGAAAATGTCTATCCGAGGTATATTTCAGAAAAAGCTTCACAATCGACTATCAATTTACTGTTTTATAAAAATCATTACGTTTGGATCAAAAACTTTAACAGACTAGTTGGAAGACAGTATAATAAAAATAACAACAAAAAGTTCTTTTGTTATCGCTGCTTGCACGGTTGTAGAGACAATGAAACATTACAAAAGCATTTGCAGTACTGTAGTTATGTACAAAAAATAACAATGCCATCTAAAAAAGATAGCGTGTTACAGTTTGTCCATCATAATCACAAACTAAAAATTCCTTTCGTCATATACGTCGATTTCGAATGCTTACTTCAACCTGTACTTAGCGTAGAAAATGATCCTAACCAATCGAGTACAAGAAAAATTCAAAATCATGTTCCGTGCGGAGTAGCGTATAAGGTAGTTTGTTGCGCTGATTCGAGATTATCTAAACCAATCCAACTCTATCGTGGTAAAAATCCAGCTGTCTGGCTTCTCAAGCAATTGATTAACGAAGTTGATTATATAACGTATCGTTTGAAAAGAAAACTCCAATGTTAAAATTAACACCTCAACAAGAACCTGATCACGAGCAAGCGAAAATTTGTTATATTTGTGAAAAAGCTTTTGACGATAACAAAAAAGTACGTGACCATTGCCATTTGACCGGACAGTATCGTGGAGCGGCTCATGACCAGTGTAATTTAAAATTTCACTGGCAGATTTTATTCCAGTTATTCTTCACAATTTTCGAGGATATGATAGTCACATCATCGTAGAAGCTTTTGGTGATCCTGAGATAAAAGCTCATCTAAAACTCAATAATGTCATCAAATGCATTCCAAATAATTTTGAAAAGTATATGTCAGTTACGCTAGGTAAATTACGTTTTATTGACAGCCTGCAGTTTATGGCAGCATCTTTAGATGAGCTAGTAAAAGGTTGTAGTAAATTTAATAACCTAAGAGACTGTTTTGGAGATAAATTTAATCTACTAGCTAAAAAAGGAGTTTTTCCATACGAATATCTCGACGATTGGAGTAAATTTGATGAAACATCTTTACCTGACAAAGACAAATTTTACTCGCAACTTAAAAATGAAAATATCACTGATGATGAGTACAAGTATGCACAAGATATTTGGAAAGAGTTTGATTGTGAGACTTTTGGTGATTATCATGATTTGTATTTGAAAACTGACGTGTTATTATTAGCAGATGTTTTTGAAAGTTTTCGAGAAGTGAGTTATAATAATTACGGACTAGATCCTTGCTGGTATTATTCTGCCCCCGGACTGTCATGGGATGCTCTGTTAAAGTTTAGTAAGGTAAGGTTGGAATTACTGACTGATGTTGATATGTTCAATGTTATTGAAAAAGGTATCCGAGGTGGTATTAGTGTGATAACGAAGAAGTATGCTGAAGCAAACAACAAATATTTGAAAGAGTATAATCCTGACCTTCCTTCGAAGTATATAGTTTATCTAGATTGCAATAACTTGTACGGGTATTCGATGGCAGAACCAATGCCGTTTGGTGGATTTCATTGGATCACGGCTGATCAATTTCTATCAGAGACAGAAAAAAAGATACCCGACGATGTTTCGTATTTCGTTGAAGTTGATCTCGATTATCCAACTTCGCTACACAAATTGCATAACGATTACCCTTTCTGCGCGGAATCGATGGTTATAGAATATAGTTTGTTATCAGAAGAACAACAAGCGTCAGCATTACCAAGACAACATTCTATGGTAAAGAAACTAGTACCAAATTTGCTTCATAAACGTAATTATGTTTTGCATTACAAAGCTTTAAAATAAGCAGTCGATGCTGGTCTCGTGTTGAGAAAAGTTCATCGCGTACTAAAATTTAATCAGTCGCCGTGGATGAGAGGTTATATTAACTCGAACACTACAAGAAGAGCTGCGGCAAAAACTGATTTTGAAAAAATCTTTTTCAAACTGATGAACAATTCTGTTTTTGGTAAGACGATGGAGAATATTAGGAAACGCGTAAATATCGAACTAGTCAATGATGTCAATCGCAGAAACAAACTTGTCAGACGATGATTTTGTGAGCATGAAAATTTTTAATGAGAACCTTGTTGCGATACAAAGAACAAAAACAAATCTAAAACTAAACAAGCCGATCTACGTTGGAGCTTCAGTGTTAGATTTATCAAAGTGGCTGATGTACGATTTTCATTATAATTTTGTTAAAAATCAATGGCCGGCTAGTAGATTATTATTTACTGATACTGATTCGCTCGTATATGAAATCGAAT
>JAEAOA010001235.1:530000-535000 GCA_016746295.1 Potamilus streckersoni
TAATTTAAGCAGTCTTTAAAATATTGATAAGGGCTTTGCCCACTTGACCTATAGGTGTGTTTCTGTGTATGAATCTGGCTTATTAGCATAAATGATAGTTCATTGGTAACATGCATGGATATATCATGCATTCATTTTACCCTTGCCTAATAATCCCATATAAACATATCCATATTAATCATTTATGTTGAAATGCGGAATCATGATAATATATCTTGCATTTTAGTGGGAAATGGTACCATGACTCTGCATAATAAATTCTAAACCTGGACATGATTCTCGGCATAATAAATTCTAAACTTGGACATGACTCTCGGCATAATAAATTCTAAACTTGGACATGACTCTTGGCATAATAAATTCTAAACTTGAACATGATTCTCGGCATAATAAAATCTAAACTTGGACATGATTCTCGGCACAATAAATTCTAAACTTGGACATGATTCTCGGCATAATAAATTCTAAACTTGGACATGATTCCCGGCATAATACATTCTAAACTTGGACATGATTCCTGGCATAATAAATTCTAAACTTGGACATGATTCTCGGCATAATAAATTCTAAACTTGGACATGATTCTCGGCATAATAAATTCTAAACTTGGACATGATTCTCGGCATAATAAATTCTAAACTTGGACATGACTCTCGGCATAATAAATTCTAAACTTGGACATGATTCTCGGCATAATAAATTCTAAACTTGGATATGACTCTTGGCATAATACGTTATAAGCTTTAGTAAGAACTGTATTATGAATAGGTACTGTTACGACTCTGTGGTCCTAGATTAAGTAACAGAAAGAAGCGAAACCATCAAGTTTAGTAAAATTCAACATACGATTTATTTCCTGAGAACAGAAGAGTGAAAATTCAAAGACACTTGCAGTATGGTGAATTAAAAAAAATGACGTATTCAAAATTTTCACTTATTTATATATATATGTTTAGTTGTACTATCATTCCGTGAAATGTTTATGTATGAGTTGCCTTCCTATATAATAAATTCTTATATTTATTGGTAAATTAATATAAAAAAATAACTAATAAGTAAATAAAATGTGCTTATTGTATGAATATATGACAATTGCCTATGAATTATGTCATGCGCATTAGAGAGTGTGCTTATTGTCAATTCACACCACCAATCCCGAGTCAAAATTTTTAATAGCGATAAATTAAGCTTCAATCAAAGATAATAGACTTCTGGTAATAAGCACACCAAAAATAGTAAATAAAACATCACAAAGCCGGGAATTTTATTGTCTTGATTGTGACATTGTCACCTCTGTTTCAGTTAACAATTGGTTGAACTAGATTTTTCCGAGGATTGAAACATATACCAAAATACAGTGTCCATTATCTGCAGAGTATACCAAAAGTCAGTGTCCATTATTTGCAGAGTATACCAAAAGTCAGTGTCCATTATTTGCAGAGTTCTTCACGTTTCCTTTAAATAAAATGATCTCTTTTCTTTCTTTTGGAGTTTTATCTGGGGGGGGATTTATCTTCTACAAAATAAAATGGTTATTTTCCTTCTCAGAAGTGTCAGATCAACGCATGGTAATCACACCCCTGGGTGTTTGTTTTATTCATCGCCTGCAGATATTCCACTTTTTGCTGTGGGTAGGTCAATTTTTCTACCCATTTTCTTTCAATGAGTAGGACAAGAATTTACAGATGATCTTATAAATTTAAGATTATTTTTATTTAAGGATGTTTGGAAATTATGTGCTTGAATTTCTGTATACCTTGTCAAGTTCCCAAAAAAAGTGCGCTGAGTCCTGTTCATACGTTTCATATTGTGTGCCAAAATTATAAATTAAACGCACCTTCATAAGTAACAGTAACTAAATTTAGTAAACTTGCAATCTGATTTAGGAAATAATTATTGCATTTATGATTGTCCTGATAGAACTACAATTCCAGCTGATGGGACCACAAGACAAGTTGATGGGACTACAATACCAGTTGATGGGACCACAAGACAAGTTGATGGGACTACAATACCAGTTGATGGGACCACAAGACAAGTTGATGGGACTACAATACCAGTTGATGGGACCACAAGACAAGTTGATGGGACTACAATACAAGTTGATGGGACCACAAGACAAGTTGATGGGACTACAATACAAGTTGATGGGACCACAAGACAAGTTGATGGGACTACAATACAAGTTGATGGGACTACAAGACTAGTTGATGGGACTACAAGACTAGTTGATGGGTCCACAATACTACTCGATGGGACTACAATTCGAGTCAGTGTGACTACAATTTGATTTAATTGGATTACAATTCTAGTAAATTGGATTATAATTATAGTTTAAAAGTGAATGGCTAATTAGATCGACGTTATAACAAGAAAGCGAGCGTCATTACTATTTCTAAAACAATCTCCACACAAAAATATGAAATAAAATCATTCTAAATATCTAATACTGCGTAACGGATCTCTTTGGCTCTTACCATAGCTAGTAATGGCATTATTACAGAGTCATAAAGTTCTCGGCGAATCAAGTAATGCCTTTATTACAGAATCATAAAGTTATCGGAATATCAAGTAATGGCTTTATTACAGAGTCATAAAGTTATCGGAGTATCAAGTAATGGCTTTATTACAGAGTCATAAAGTTCTCAGACTCTCAAGTAATGGCTTTATTACAGTCATAAAGTTCTGGGAGTATCAAGTAATGGCATTAATACATAGTCATAAAGTTCTCGGAGTATCAAGAAATGGTTTTATTACAGTTATAATGTTCTCGGAGTATCAAGTAATGGATTTATTACAGAGACATGAAGTTCTCGGAGTAACTAGCAAGGACTTAATTATGGAGTCATAAAGTTCTCTGCGTAGTTACTGACGGCTTAATTAATAATCAATAATTGTTATAAATACTTAATGTAAAACTGAGAGTTCCAAATATCCATAACAACACAGATGTGTTAGGCTTAAATTTGATTTCATGCGGTCTTTTTCAACCTTTGATTCCTATTAAAATTGACGTCCTGGTTATATTATGATAGGGGTAAGGGTTTGGTATTTTACCGTTTCCATAGTTTAATTCTCCTAGAAACATGGACAGGACAATTTTCCTTCTGTACGTTTTATTCTCCATTTTGTAACTGTTTTCATTAGCTTACAACACAATTTCCTCCAAGATCCTGATACACTTCTTAGCATCAATGTGACCCTCCACTATCATCCAAACTCATCATAGGCAATCGACCCATGGACCCTTGCCGAAATATCTTTGAACGGCAACGGTTTACTGCACATATCTAAATACTCAGGTTATTGTTTTTCATCGGTTTTCTCCAAATAATCGTCCTCAAAACAGGATTAAGTTTCATTGATAACAATTTGCATAAATACATATATATTCGCACGCACGAACGAAGACCGATAGATAGATAGATAGATAGATAGATAGATAGATAGATAGATAGATAGATAGATAGATAGATAGATAGATAGATAGATAGATAGATAGATAGATAGATAGATAGATAGATAGATAGATAGATAGATAGATAGATAGATAGATAGATAGATAGATAGATAGATAGATAAAGAAAATTTTCTGACAGAAGGCAGAATCGAAACAACACTTAATGTCAGTCTAGTTAAAACCGCGATCTCTTACGTAACGGAGATCTGAGAATCACCGATTCAGTTTGATATTCTGGTCTATCTATAAACCGATCGAATTACAGCTTTCTCATTTATGTATGTATGTCTGTATGTATGTATGTATGTATGTATGTATGTATGTATGTATGTATGTATGTATGTATGTATGTATGTATGTATGTATGTATGTATGTATGTATGTATGTATGTATGTATGTATGTATGTATGTATGTATGTATGTATGTATGTATGTATGTATGTATGTATGTATGTATGTATGTATGTATGTATGCGTTATCATTTCAGGCCACGTCAACAAAATAATGGATATGTGTTGCCAATTAAAAGTAAAATGTAAAAATGAAGAATGAAAACAAAACCTTTTGAAAGATTAAGTCCTCCATTTACACGTAAAAGTAAAGTACGAGATCAAAAGTATAAAAGGTACAGAAGTTACAGTTTTAGGAAAGGAATACAAATCTCTGAAAACATTCTTTATATTTAAAAAAAAGAACATCATTCGGAACATAAAGTTTATAACCATGATCCATCATAAAAGACAATGCAGCTTTTTATCTTACATGTTACTAAAAATAAATGGATAGGGAATTTCCTAAGATCTCCAAGACATGTAACTTAATCCTCGACTGTTAGGTCGACTTTTACTACATGTACATGGCGATATTATTCAGACAGGAATATACATAGGAATTCAGTAGAAGGGTGATGGGGAAAAGACCTATACTGTGAAAGTAAAATATACAGAAAGAAAAGCAACATCTGAATTATAAGACGAAAACTTGAACTCATAGAAATGAATGTAGACTATATAGTCTAAAAAATTAAAATAAATTTAAAGTTTATTGATCTCTCTGACAGAGATATTTACAAAATCTATGTACATTATTAAAATCAAAGTTTAATGAACACGCATAGCTAAGTATTTGCTATTTTGATTACACAAAATCCCTGGGTGATTTTTAAACTTAAATAAAATCAGTTTATTCCCAAGGGCTTTTTTTTCTACTATGTCAAGTTCCTGATAAAGATGTCATATCTATTTTTGCTTTTAATTCAATTTCTATTCTGGTAGTAATTGGTGATTTCCGTCTTTTATGCTTTCATTTGCCCAATTCTTGTTGTTATCGTGGTTGATAATAAAATAATAACGACGACAACAACAACGATGATGATGATGGTGATGATGATGACGACGATGACGACGACGATGATGATAAGGCAGTAAAACAGTTTCACTGTTCTCGTGCAGAAAACGATTATCGTAAATAGCAATTCCTAATTAGGTATAATTAAATCCATATTTACTTAAAGACTTACGGATCAAGCCCCGATACTG
>JAEAOA010001235.1:540000-550000 GCA_016746295.1 Potamilus streckersoni
GTCAAGGGTCCAGTAGTTGCCCTTTCCTGGCTTTCCTTTTTCTCTCTGGACTTTAATGAAGCAATTATTCAGGCTGAGATTATGCCGAATAGAGTTCTGCCATCCTTGCTTGTTGTCATGATAGTAAGGAAATCTTTCCATGATAAATTGATATATTCCGTTGAGTGTGATTTTCCTGTCAGGGGCATTTTTGATTGCCATGGCAATCAGGGCGATGTAAGAATATGGCGGCTTCTGAGGCGGTTCATGTCTCTGCATCTCCTCGATCATGCGCAGTGCGTAGGCCCGGTTAAGATCCAAAGTGGAATAATAAATTCCTGAATACGGGTACGGCACTGGGGCGACATGCCCAGCCTGGGAGGATAAGATTCCATTATAAATAGGTGATCCCGTTTGCATGTAAAAGTAATCAATCTGATTAGAAGACATCATGCAGTTCTTACGAATTCACATAATTTTTTACCTCATAGATTTTGCTTCAATTTCCAGTTGAAGAGAGATTAATTCACAGAGTAACCTTTTCTGTCATTGGATGGTGTGTGTAATATAATAGACAAAAAAGATATGACCATTACAGTCACATTTATTTTATGGCTTCCACAAACAGGATTTCACATACCTATAATAGTCATATACCTTCCACGCCGCTGAACCAAGAAATTGCAGGTCTCGGGAGGTTCTCCAAATATATGTACTCAAGTATTTGTTAAACATGGAGCTAAATAATCGTTGTGTGTAATTGTTTTTAAGCAGGCCGTTAACTAGTTGATTACTGAATATATGGAGGTATATACAAACATAACTCATGTCGCTTTTGTCCCCCAGGGGTGTTCCGTTGTCATTCATCAACCACGTGACTCACATTTCTAAGCCAATAGTCCAATCGTCTTACTGAATTCAGATAGCGACTTCTCATTAAACATGCCCTGTACTCTCAAAGGCCCACCCATGCGGAGCCACTGTGTTTATTTAGAAATTTGGAAAAGTCGAGTCTGACCACCCCAAGTCTAAATAGTTTATCTGTTGGGAAAGAACGGCGCTCTCTGTTTGTTATCTAATGGACCAGCAGATCAGCGCTGGATTACCAGAGAATAAGATCTATTATATTTTGACAGTTTTGTACACTGATTTACAGAAACTAAATAATTGTGTTTTTATACAGAAGATAAATTTCATACACAATCAAAATATCTATTTCTTTCACAGTTTTCTCATTCAAAACATTATCCCTTGAACGGAACGATATCTACAAACATTTCAAGAAAACGTAGGAACGGAAGTTTATTCCTGTAGATATTAAAATAATTTGTCTTCCCTAGAAAAATAAACGAACATGAATTAGAGGAGATTAGCTTTTAACTCAACTGCTAACAGATTGAGTGGAAAATAGTTAGAGATAGAGTTTTGTTTAGAAAAACCAGCCTCTGTCTACTTGAAAAACATAAGTGTTGAAAGCTAACCAGGGAAACGCGAATTAAAGTTCAAATTTGTGAATAAAGCTTCTTTCTTTATTAAATAGGTGTCCATGCTATAGGTAAGTAAATGCTTCATGAAATGCATATGTTGAGAACGGACATTTAGGTAAATTATTATTTAAAAAAGTAATGCAAAGTCGTCTAAAGTTCAAATTATAATAAAACAAAATCTGTATAATTTTTCAGACCAATCCGGACCATGTTTGCGATGGAAGAAGTGAATAAAATTAATAGATTTATTTGTAATATGTATCCAAGTGCGACACAGAATTTAGAACATGTATGATTTTGAATAAAATATATACATAATTACCGTAAACTATCTTCGCAGAGTAATGATGTGTACATTTTTTTTCATGAAATTTCAAAACAATTTACAAAGCCCATAAATAAAAAAGACATAAGTTTTAAACATTCCTCCTTGGCTTCTTTTTATTGTTTGCTTTCTTTACTTAACGTGTTATGTATCCTATCAGATTTTATATTATTTACCCCATTCCATTTTAATATATTATCTACCCTGTCCGATTTCATAATATGATTTACCGCATCCATTTATATATATTTTTTACACAATTCCATTTTGATATATCAGTTACCGCATCTATTTCAATATATTATTTACCCCACCCCATTTTGATATATCATTTACCCATCCAGTTTAATATATTATTTACCACACCCCATTTTGATATATCATTTACCCATCCATTTTAATATATTATTTACCCCACCCCATTTTGATATATCATTTACCCATCCATTTTAATATATTATTTACCCCCATTCCATTCCCAAAATCATTGATGCCATTGGAAATCTGAAAAATATTGAAACAAAAACGAGGAAAAGCTTTCACCAAACTTATCGCTTCCGTAGTAAATCTTAATCATTATCAATTACACTAAAACCAATAATATTTGGATAGATAATAATAATAATAATAATAATAATAATAATAATAATAATAATAATAATAAGAAGAAGAAGAAGAAGAAGAAGAAGAAGAAGAAGAAGAAGAAGATTATTATTATTATTATTATTATTATTATTATTATTATTATTATTATTATTATTATTATTATTATTATTATTATTATCGTCATCATCATCATTATTATAATATCTTTTGTTAGCTATGAACGTCTTGTGGCGAACATGGAGAGACATAGAAACAAGCTTTTTAAACGTATTTCAAGACAAATCTTTTTATACCTTTTTAGTAACTATCCAAGGTCTTGAAATTTCATTCATGTTACGAACTTAGACTAAAATTATAAGGATCTCACTGTCAGAAATGAAAGTACTTTAACCTAAGTTTAGGTGGTCTACAAACATTGTACGATGTTTACTTAATGTTTTATTTCATTTCGAGGTACCAACACGTACTAAGTCTTTGGTGTTCAATATTTGTATATATGATTTCTACTCTTGCAGGTACATGACATGTATAGAATGGGTCACAATAATTTCCTTTCTTACTTGAAAATTGCTGCTGAAATCACAGCCAAATTGCACAGTATTTCGCGCGGTCCTATATAGACACGTGGTGTGACTGTCTCTAGCCCTAGACAATGTGATTAACAATTTAGTGGATAAGGCATGACAATATAATTTGTAATTTAGTGAATAATGTCATTAAGCAGCTTATTGTTAGTTAGGTTGTATTATATATCTCAGAGATAATTTGTACACAGAAAATACACGTGTACTGAGGTTTTAATTTCATTTTTCTTTTCTGTAACATACGTTTCAAAGTTACATGCAAAAAAAAACTTAGTCGTCTGATGATATCTAATTATTCAATAACACCAACTATTAAAGTATAGGTGAATTAAGTCTGTAAATCTCTCTCTCTCTCTCTCTCTCTCTCTCTCTCTCTCTCTCTCTCTCTCTCTCTCTCTCTCTCTCTCTCTCTCTCTCTCTCTATATATATATATATATATATATATATATATATATATATATATATATATATATATATATATATATATATATATACACCCTGATTTAAAGAAAACCTTTGATTAGAGATCTTAAAAGAGTTCATTCATATAGTAATCATATTTTCGTCTGTCTGTCATGTTTACTTTGTATATTTAATGATAGCACATATAAACAACATGTATATTCAGATGTGATGATACTTTTATACAAATTTACAAACTAAATCTATTAATTTAAAAACATGAAACATAAACATTATTGTCAAAGTCGTTTAAAATAAACACTCATACTCAGAGAGAAGCGGTAGTATTGACGCCACTTGATAAAAGAGACGTAACTAATAGGTTCTTTCACGTAAGCAGACACGTTGTGCTTTAGGAGATAAAATATCAGAAAGTTTAGAAAACAAACATGATGCCGTGGAGCAAAAGACTACCATCTGTTCCATTGACTCCATACTTGCGTCACGATCGTTTGCAGGCAACCTAAATCAGCTCAACGAACGATGATAATACGAGAGCCTGGTTACCAGTCTAGATCGGGAAGCACAATCGCATTGGGCAATCACGATCGTTCCACCAGTCTGTGCATTCACATAGTTACGTCATGGACGATGGAAATTCGAAATGTACTGGAAGTTGCTAATATTAGTATTTCCCCCATGTCTCATTTTGCAAACATATATTCAATAGTCGATAGATAACGTTTGAAATTCATAACATTATAGCTGTAGTGGGATGGGGAGGGATAGAGATTAGTTGATGGCTGAATGAATAGTTGTAAGGGATGGGGATGGATAGAGATTATTTGATGGCTGAATTAATAGTTTTAAGGGATGGGGAGGGATAGAAATTAGTTGATGGCTGAATGAATAGTTGTAAGAGATGGGGAGGGATAGAAATTAGTTGATGGCTGAATGAAGAGTTGTAAGGGATGGGGAGGGATAGAAATTAGTTGATGGATGAATGAATAGTTGTAAGGGATGGGGAGGGATAGAAATTAGTGGATGGCTGAATGAATAATTGTAAGGGATGGGGAGGGATAGAAATTAGTGGATGGCTGAATGAATAGTTGTAAGGGATGGGAAGGGATAAAAATTAGTTGATGGATGAATGAATAGTTGTAAGGGATGGGGAGGGATAGAAATTAGTGGATGGCTGAATGAATAGTTGTAAGGGATGGGGAGGGATAGAAATTAATTGATGGATGAATGAATAGTTGTAAGGGATGGGGAGGGATAGAAATTAGTGGATGGCTGAATGAATAGTTGTAAGGGATGGGGAGGGATAGAAATTAGTGGATGGCTGAATGAATAGTTGTAAGGGATGGGAAGGGATAAAAATTAGTTGATGGATGAATGAATAGTTGTAAGGGATGGGGATGGATAG
The DNA here is from genome assembly GCA_016746295.1 of Potamilus streckersoni. NCBI lineage: Eukaryota > Metazoa > Mollusca > Bivalvia > Unionida > Unionidae > Potamilus > Potamilus streckersoni. The sequence goes on from JAEAOA010001235.1 coordinate 544,811, forward strand.
AAATTAGTTTATAGATGAATGAATAGTTGTAAGGGATGGGGAGGGATAGAAATTAGTTGATGGTTTAATGAATAGTTTTAAGGGATGGGGAGGGATAGAAATTAGTTGATGGCTGAATGATTAGTTGTAAGAGATGGGGAGGGATAGAAATTAGTTGATGGCTGAATGAAGAGTTATAAGGGATGGGGAGGGATAGAAATTAGTTGATGGATGAATGAATAGTTTAAAGGGATGGGGAGGGATAGAAATTAGTTGATGGCTGAATGAAGAGTTATAAGGGATGGGGAGGGATAGAAATTAGTTGATGGATGAATGAATAGTTTAAAGGGATGGGGAGGGATAGAAATTAGTTGATGGCTGAATGAAGAGTTATAAGGGATGGGGAGGGATAGAAATTAGTTGATGGATGAATGAATAGTTTAAAGGGATGGGGAGGGATAGAAATTAGTTGATGGCTGAATGAATAGTTGTAAGGGATGGGGAGGGATAGAAATTAGTGGATGGCTGAATGAATAGTTGTAAGGGATGGGAAGGGATAAAAATTAGTTGATGGATGAATGAATAGTTGTAAGGGATGGGGATGGATAGAAATTAGTTTATAGATGAATGAATAGTTGTAAGGGATGGGGAGGGATAGAACTTAGTTGATGGATGAATGAAAGGTGACCGGGTGGTCTAAAGTGTTCGCCATTATCGATAGCTTTCATTTCAACTCTGTCCGAGTGGATTAGAATCTTTATGAAGGCATCCTGTTGTTCGGTGGTTCTTCCGGAGTGGTTTCCCGGGTTCTTCTTCCACCAGTTTATACGCAGAAAAATGGCGTTAAACAAATAATACCAACAACTGTAAAAAAAAAAAAAATAAGAGGCAAAAGAAAGGTATAGATAAAGAAGTCGCAAAAAATCAGTATTGAAAAGAAACTAAAGAACGAAAATTTGAAATGCAAGAACAACCTTAATGTCATTGCCTAAAATATGTATGTTTCGTCTAAACCAAACTTTTTTCTATACATATGTACTCTTAAATGCTGTTAATTTTTCACTTCTTCACCTAAGGAACACTTGCAATTTGTAGATGTTAAAATCTACACCAGGTGTTTTTTCAGGTCTGCAGTTTGTTTCAAATTAATGAGTATAAGTTCTGGTATAAAAAAATGTCCCTTTACCAATCATCCGCTTGTGTTTGTACAATAATAAAGTAATTCCCGTAACCGAAGAAAAGAATTTATAAACAGGTTATGCATTTATGCACAAAATACGCTTCCAACCTCAAGTAAACGATCCTAACTAGATTTACTTATTTAGCTTTTCTATTATATACTTACTTAATCAGTGTCCAATTAATATATGGCTATTGTGAGTACGGCGGGTCATTATCACGCCACTGTACGCCCGAGCGTTAACGTGGGTACTAGACTAACTGAAATAGGTAAATGATTAATGCCGTTATCAAAATAAAGAGCAAGGATTAGTTAATGTGTAACAATTTAAGTGTAATAAGTATTTAGCACGTTTGATCATAATTATTTTAACAATAATTGCAAATATGAAAGTGCTACCTACATTTGCTTTTTCGTCGTCCTTTTTTCACTACAATTTTATGTTGCTTTTACTGTAATGATCCTTCTTTAATGGATATTTACTGTAAACATGTTTCCTAAAACGAGGAAAAAAAACTATGCTTGACTTTATGGTATTTATATCTTTTAAATTTAAATATTTATTATTATTCACGTGAAAAACATTTAGTGAATATAAATCACTATCTATCTATCTATCTATCTATCTATCTATCTATCTATCTATCTATCTATCTATCTATCTATCTATCTATCTATCTATCTATCTATCTATCTATCTATCTATCTATCTATCTATCTATCTATCTATCTAGGAAATTATGTTCACTTGCTCGAACTGTAATTTTCAGGAAGTAAGTAAGATAACAGATTTTGTCGAACTTCATACTTGTAAGCCTAATTTTTGCGTGTTATGCGAGTCACTTTATGCACTTAAAAATGGCTGACGAATATCTTGCAAATTTTTAATAGCATCCGTTCACTCTTTTTGTCAGTCTGTATAACTGTCTCTTTCGTTTTCCAGAGCTTTTGCATTTTCCTGAGGATATTTTTGTTTTGAATATAAACAAATAAAAAATGTCACTGTCCTTATCATAGCCGACGTATATTTTATTTAATGTTTGCATTTATTTTGGATCAAACTCAGTGCAGGAAACGTTGTCACGAAAGCTTGAATGGAAACATTTTTTTTTAAACAAGCACGCCCTTACCTTTGAAATAAGCACGCCCTTACGTATGAAACAAGCACATTCTTACGTTTGGCCATAAAACAAAATTAATTTTACTATATTGTCTCTACATTTGTTTCTCAGTACTGAACTTTCCACTGTGTGACAATCAATACAAATCATATGATAATCTAAAATACCTTCAAAGATGATTTTACGGTGAAGTTCTTGTCAAGGGTTGACCTGCATTTTTTTGAGAGGCTGAATTGTAAACAAAACACCAGGCAACGAAACACAGATTTCACTTCCCGATCATCACCATGACCTTATTATTCAATGTGCACTGTCGCCGAAATACACACAGACAACCACACCATAAGCTCACATTTTAAAGAATAAACAATTACCTTTAAATCCTTACCAAGAATGCCAAAATCTAACTCTAATATCTCCACCAAACTCAAACAAGAAAAAGTGATCTAAAAAAAGACTGGGACTACATTCGTGGGTACTGAACCGGATTTTATTAATTGTGTACTGATGCCGTTTGAAACAAGCACACAATTACATATGAATCAAGTACACCCTTACGTTTGAAATGGAATTGTCGGATACTATTTAGGCCTCATAGCACATGGATAATATCTAAAATTAGATAGCAAATCGCCAAAGAGCAGAGACGCTAATTCGGCGACTATAGCGCATAGTGGGATACAGATTATTTTAATGGGACGTTTGGCTTTCCTTTGCTTTTTTCCCCCACTTATTATCCCTCACCTATCACGTTATCGTTTCCTTTTAAGTTCTTGCACGCAGCATGAAGAAATTGAAGAAATTCAAGAAACAAGAAGAAACATTAATAATACTTGTAATTTGTATTTGTATTCGTTTTTAACATTCGTTCTTTTTGTGATCGTACTTTTACATGCAACCTTTTTTACCTCCATCTTACTATCAACTTATTAATCTAACATTATATATTTAATTAAATGCATAAAGATAAATTAGATTGCTTTTTTCTCATATATATCTTCTTGTGTTCTCATTTTTTTAAAATTAATATTGAATGCTAAGATTTTACAATCTATCGTGCATGTTTATTTTGTGTCGTAAACATGTCTCAAACCGTGGGAAACATTCGGAAAGTGTGTGTGTGTGTGTGTGTGTGTGTGTGTGTGTGTGTGTGAGAGAGAGAGAGAGAGAGAGAGAGAGAGAGAGAGAGAGAGAGAGAGAGAGAGAGAGAGAGAGAGAGAGAGAGAGAGAGTGAGAGAGAGAGATTTGGATTAATGTAACTTTAACAAGTTTTCAGTCATATCGCTACGATGTCTGCAGTATGACAGTTTATAGCATTGCTTAGCAATGGAGTATCATGCCGCAGACACGTGGCATTATGTCCCACCCAGCCACATTATCCTGACACCAGGCTGACCAGTCCTAACACTAACCTCTTAATGGCGAGCGTCTAGCCATCGGGAAATTAACCACAAACACACACACACTCTCTCTCTCTCTCTCTCTCTCTCTCTCTCTCTCTCTCTCTCTCTCTCTCTCTCTCTCTCTCTCTCTCTCTCTCTCTCTCTCTCTCACACACACACACACACAGACACACACACACACACTATGTACCTAATTTCACAAAGGTTTATATTCCTTATTATAACGTTGAAAAACGCAGCTACCGCAGTGTATCCAGTATCTATTTACACTTTGCAAAGAATCGGTACATGTTAGGCAAATAAAATAAAAAAAAATACATGTCAGGAGACTGCTACTGTTGTATGCAGTTGCTAATCACATTCACAGCAGGACTAAACAAGCTGTGGGATGTGTAGATAGATAAGTAGTCAATTTTGCGGAAGGAAAACTATAGCCCAGCGTCAGATTTTCCTGGCAGGATAGCTATGCTTTCAGTTCGGTTTTAGCCGAAGTATAGTTCTGCGTCCGACTTTCCTACCGGGAAGGGATGATTAGCAAAGCCTTTAATTTTGCCTAAAGACAAAATAAAGTTCAACAACGTTTGCCATTGTTTGGGAAAAGTTAAATATACAGCTTAACGTGAGAATTCAAACAGCTGTTTGTTTGTTTTTTTGTGCAGATCACTTGCCGGAAGTGATGATGCTTGTAATTACTTTATCTGGAATTATTAACACCGAGATATTTTATTTCCTACCGAACGTACACCCTTGGGGTTTGGAGTGGGATGGAAACTTCCTTCTAAATTAAAACTTCTTCAAAAGTGAAAAAATAGGTCTAAATTCTAGTTTTGCACAATATTCCGCTTAAAATTCTGTATTGTAAAATTCTTAGTATTTACCTTTTTAAAATTTGAACTGTTCTAGCAGCAAACACTGTAGTAGTAGTAGTAGTAGTAATAGTAGTAGTAGTAGTAGCTGTTGCTGTTGTTGTTTGTTGATGCTGCATCAGATGAATGAGAGTTAGCGATTATTGTTGTAGCTGTTGGACTAGCTGATAGCATTCTTGATGACAACATTTCGAAATAGGACTCATAAGGGAAACATAATCTTTGAATGAAAATAAAAAATTTGTATTACTATGAATTTAAAGTTTTAATATTAACAGAGATAATTTGGGATATCATGTAAAAGTGTAAATATTATCTAACTGTATATTGAACCTGATTGCCCAATGTTCAATGTTAAATTTTGTATCCTTATTGCCCAATGTTCAATATTCAAATACTGTATCGTGATTGCTCAATGTTCAATGTCAAATTCTGTATCGTGATTGCCCAATGTTCAATATTAAATTCTGTATCGTGATTGCCCAATGTTCAATCAATGTTAAATTCTCTATCGTGATTGCCCAATGTACAATGTTAAATTCTCTATCGTGATTGCCCAATGTTCAATGTTAAATTCTGTATCGTGATTGCCCAATGTTCAATCAATGTTAAATTCTCTATCGTGATTGCCCAATGTTCAA
>JAEAOA010001235.1:555000-577500 GCA_016746295.1 Potamilus streckersoni
ACCACTAGTCCTTTGAAATAGAGGCAACGTGGACTTTAAGCGTATAATAATAATTTGCCGTATATATGCTTTCGTGTATATTTTGTCCAACTGAAAAGAAAAACAACCTGATTAACTCATGCATTACATTGTTTGTTCCACTGAATAATCCTAATAAACTGGATAGACCCAGATGAGTGTGTGTGTCTTTGTCTGTATGTGTGTGAGCGCGTGTATGTGTGCATGCGTACGTGCGTGCGTGTTAAATCAGTAAACAAGTGTTTGTGTCTGTCCAAATAGATAACAATGTTTCTTTTCAATAGAAAATCTGTAACATATTTGTCTTTAAATATTTTCTCAAGCGCGATTTTGATATTATTGATGCTGTTCTGGTATAATATATTTACAACCTATTTGCAGGAAATCATGCAATCAAATCTCTAGGAAATCAGACGTTATAACTAATGATGCTCCTCTCTCTCTCTCTCTCTCTCTCTCTCTCTCTCTCTCTCTCTCTCTCTCTCTCTCTCTCTCTCTCTCTCTCTCTCTCTCTCTCTCTCTCTCTCTCTCTCTCTCTCTCCACTGATTTTTTAAAACTAAATTGGGGACACACTTGCTCCATCTTGCTCCATCCTTTTCTAGGTATGAAAGGGTTGCCGAATAGACAGAAGCAGTGACACATAATAGCTAGGCAATAGAGGTTGAATTCCAGATGATTTCTAACGTGTCTGAATATACTACTACTACTACTACTACTACTACTACTACTACTACTACTACTACTACTACTACTACCACCACCACTACTACTACTACTACCTCTCTCTCTCTCTCTCTCTCTCTCTCTCTCTCTCTCTCTCTCTCTCTCTCTCTCTATATATATATATATATATATATATATATATATATATATATATATATATACATATATATATATATTGAAAAGATCCGTAAAAGGGATTCACGAAACATGTATGTCTATCTGTCCGTCTGTCTGTCTGTCTGTCTGTCTGTCTGTCTGTCTGTCTGTCTGTCTGTCTGTCTGTATGTATGTATGTATGTATGTATGTATGTATGTATGTATGTATGTATGTATGTATGTATGTATGTATGTATGTATGTATGTATGTATGTATGTATGTATGTATGCAAGTACACATCATAATCAAGTATATTTTCGCTAGTTAGGTCGATACCTGAGAAGACGAGTGATAGTTATTATCCAGACTGCTTTCTCTAGACGTGTTGACATCCGAGAAGGTTAGTTATAATCCTAGTCGAGCCTGCTTTCTTTAGTGGTATCGAAACCCAAAAAGGCAGGTGATAATCATTGTCAAATCTGCTTTCGCTGGTCTCGTCGACACCCGACCAGGCAGGTGTTAATCGTAATCAGATCTATTTTAGACCTCTTCGGATACTAACTTGGATTTAAACTACGATCTAGGTAAATCAAGGCATTAAATGTTAATTTCATTTATGACTGCCCCAGGCTGTCCCAGGCAGTTATGGCTGGGAGAGTTAGTAGAAGAAGCATTCTGAAACTAAAGCTAATATTGATTACAAGTGTTGAACAAAATCTTGTGGCATATTTTCAGCATCATTTGCATGACTAAATCTCTTGGAATATAACACCACTTCAGTGTCATCATTTATTGGGGATGCGTGCTTAATCGTGACGGTATATGGGCTGATGTGTGCTGGCAAGGCGATGGGTGCCATTTACACGCCGACCTGAGTACGATATTCCTTATAGTGCGAATTAAAATTCTTTAACCTGTATGACAGTATTATTTGTATTAAGTTAAATATAATATATATATATATATATATATATATATATATATATATATATACATACATACATATATATATATACATATATACATATATATATATATATATATATATATATATATATATATATATATATATATATATATATATATATATATATATATATATATATATATATATATATATATATATATATATATATATATATATACATATATATATATATATATATATATATATATATATATATATATATATATATACATACATACATACATACATACATACATACATACATACATACATACATACATACATACATACATACATACATACATACATACATACATACATACATACATACATACATACATACATAGATAGACAGACAGACAGACAGACAGACAGACAGACATACATACATACATACATACATACATACATACATACATACATACATACATACATACATACATACATACATACATACATACATATATATATATATATATATATATATATATATATATATATATATATATATATATATATATATATATATTGCTCGCTAAAATATTATTAATGTCCCACATTTTGTAAACTGATTGTGTGCTTCTTTTATTAGGAACGGATCATTAAATCTGCTCGTCTATTCACACATTTTAAACTTCATTCCTTGAGAAATGATTCGAAAGGATATGCAGGTTTCGCTGACGTAGAATTCGTCTCCAAGAGTTGGTGTGAAGGTGGTCACAAAGTTTGTTTTTGTTATCATTGGGATGCTTTCCTTCTTTTTAACTAGAACAAGAAAGCAAATGTAATAAAATTAAAATGTTACAAGAATATACTTATCGCTTCATAACAGAATGGAAAAAAAGAAGAAGAAAAGACCTAAAAATGCTCTCTCTCTCTCTCTCTCTCTCTCTCTCTCTCTCTCTCTCTCTCTCTCTCTCTCTCTCTCTCTCTCTCTCTCTCTCTCTCTCTCTGTGAAGACATGGTCGTAGGAGTTATCTCCCTTATGCCGTCATCTGGCCATTTACAAGGCTCCCACTCGCTAAAGGTATTGTCAAAATAATTTAATCAGTAATGTTGGGAACATTCATGCGATCTATTTATATATTTTATTTCTTTTGGCAATAAATAAGTATGTAATCGAGTTAACATATATCAAGAAATAAGGCATGCATTAATGTTTTATGGATTACTAGCGATTAATATAATATTCATGACAGAACCGTTTCTATAGATGATGTAGTTACCATATATGCTTATAAGCAATTAAAACATTCAATTCAACACTCAGACAGTTATAATTAATCAAACTGACAGGGCAGCAATACCAGTGCATACCGTATTTGTAACAATTGAAATACGAAAATGGCAACATGCGATTAAAACATTCTTGAGCATATAAGGATTTTACTTTAATAATGATGTTGTCATTAGTTGCTGAAGTGTGCAAAAATTTAAGTTCTATAATAAAGGTGTCATTAGTTGCTGTATGTAAAATTCAACCTCTGAAATAACGGTGATATTGGTTGATAAGACAGGGTATTTTAACACTGCTGAAAATGTATACTACCAGGGTAAAGAAAATAAGAAAGAAAGAAATGGACAACATAATCGTGTGTAACTGAACATTTCGCTAGTAATATCTATCTAAATTTCTTTATATGAGTGTTTATATGTATGCATAAATCGACACGCACACATTCATGTAAATACACATACATACATACATACATACATACATACATACATACATACATACATACATACATACATACATACATACATACATACATACATACATACATACATACATACATACATACATACATACATACATACATACATACATACATACATACATACATACATACATGCGTACGTACGTACATACATACATACATACATACATACATACATACATACATACATACATACATACATACATACATACATACATACATACATACATACATACATACATACATACATACATACATACATACATACATACATACATACATACATGAAAGGAGGATGTTAAGTTAAATATATATGCCTACTCTCCAAGTTGTAATGATTTTATTGGTAATATTGTTTTAAAAACAAAATTAAGACGAACTACTTCAGTTGTTATTACTCATTATAAATATAGGTGATTATTTTCTACAAACAAAATGACATCGTGAGATGACATGTGCGTATACAATTGTAATGCTTTGGAATAACTTTTAGGAAACAAGAAAACAAATACAAATATTATCGTAGGGGAGGTGGGGGAATAAAGATCCTCAACCTTCCACTCAAACAATGGGAGGACGTCGAATTAAGCTTTCGAGTTATACCCTTATAGTGGGCAAAATATTCAATTCAGAATTACAATATGGGAAGAAAATACAAAATTAGATTATTTTAAATTCTTCAAAAGATCACCATACACTTAAGGTTATGATAAGAATTTTGCAGCTGTCGTTACTTAATAATTAAAGATATGGATATATTTGTGATTTAGGTACTTTTAGCTTGTCATGTTGTTGAAATCGATGTCAGACATTCACACTTCCATTAGGTGCTTCGAAAAAATTAGACATGGGGTATCAAACTCAAACTACCATGAGGACCACATGAGGGCATTTTCGCTGGCCCAAAGGCCGCATCACTTTGAGGCCCCTGATGTAGACAATTAAATAACAATAGACGCCTAGGAAGAAGAGCTAGTCACCAATATCAGTAGATACGTGGGTTCAATGCAAGTTGGATATTTCGAAAACTGCCTGAATGACGAAACAACTATTTTGAACTGTTGGAAGCTTTATAGCACACAGTGTTATTCAAAATTAATACATATTGACATGGCATGCGTTTGCGAGCATCACCTTATGGCATAAGATATATTTGGACGTAAACAATGAAATAAATATGTGGTTGAGTGACATAAGCTTATTTTGCTATGAACTGTCATTAATTTATTGTGTCAAGTGAAGGATCTTATATTTTGTCTTATTATATCTATCCAAAGTATGGGCCTTTTCAACCTCACTTGTGCATATTCCTTTTTCCATGAATGTTTATATCAGGCATGAGCATATAAACAGGTAGGCGCATGTGAACTAAGCACATTCCCAGTCAAATTGGATGCTGTGGATCCTGTGGCCGAACTATCAGCCTAAATTGGTCTAAAGTACACTGTCTTTAGAAGGTATGAAAGTAGGGAAAACTAATTTTGTCAGAGTTGGCAATATCAGCTTCCAAAAGTGCAACGAATAAATTATATTGTGTGTGTGTGTGTGTGTGATATATATATATATATATATATATATATATATATATATATATATATATATATATATATATATATATATATATATATATATATATATGTGTGTGTGTGTGTATGTGTGTATTAGATGATGCGTGCTTAGTCGTGACGGTATATGGGTTGGTGCGTGCAGGCAAGGCTATGGGTGCCATTTACTCGCGGACCTGGGTTCGAATCTCCGTAGAGTACGAATTTAATTTCTCTAACCTGTATGATATATATATATATATATATATATATATATATATAAAGTATAATCTATTATCAGCTTTTTTTACAATCTTTGAAGTCCAGAAAGTGAAAATGACCAAGAGCATCTCGCGGTTTTTAAAAATTCACATGTGAAAGATGACCAAGCCGTATATTTCCTCTGTAACCCCAAATGCTCCCATCAATCATGCATCAAACTAAAAGGAATTCAAAGTTTTTTGAACGATAATCAATATATACAATGTCTTTCCTAGACAGCCTGGAGGAAAGCCTGGGAAATTCTTTTTCTTCAAGACTTTGACTAAAAATACGAATCTGAAGAGCGCCACCTAAAAGTGTGTTCACGAATTCTTGAATGCGTACGGATAGATCGACAACCATCCACCCTCTCCCCGCCTTACACTATGGTACCTGCACCAATGTCTTTCAGTGTGAACAATTCTATCTGATTAACAGGAACAGAAAAGAGAGGTTTTAAGAAAGACCTGGTTACAATGTAGTAGGACTCTTTGTAATAATAATAATAATAATAATAATAATAATAATAATAATAATAATAATAATAATAATAATAATAATAATAATAATAATAATAATAATAATAATAAAAATAACAATAATATGACAACAACTGAGAACATTTTGTCTAAGAAAAGTTGTTAACAAATCTGCCTTTAATTTTTGAATTACTCATGGACTTTAGGAAATGTATTAAATAGTCACATATTTGTATTAAGCCAAAATTCTATTTTATGTTTCAGTCTTCGAATAACTAATGTTCATTTTAAATTAATAAGCAAGTATTTTGTTAAAATCAAACGACGTTTTGATGATTGAGAATTATTATTTTAAAGTACAAAAGATTTATTTTTAATGACTTTGCTTAAGAGGGTTACCTCCCATGCATTTATAGTAAATACATTTATTACACCTGCAGGAGTTATGTCCCTTACATTATTAGTCCCTAGGCGGACAATAACTATGATTACTTACGACGGGATGACAGATGGAAAGGCTTCGAACATAAAGCAGACTGGCAACAAAAACAACCTAAACAGCGTGTGTAAATAGCATGAAAATTCACACATTTTCAATTCCATTTTTGATAGGTTTCACACAGGAAATTAGAAAGAAAGTTTGACAGCTCTGCCGAATCTAGTGGACGAGAATCAGACGGATGCCATCTCAACTGAGCATTAACGGAATGAAAATGTTCTCGTGTCTAAAATAACTGCAAATATGACAATGTCTATTATATCTGTTTGATAAAATCAAGTTCTCTCTCTCTCTCTCTCTCTCTCTCTCTCTCTCTCTCTCTCTCTCTCTCTCTCTCTCTCTCTCTCTCTCTCAATATATTGTCGCTCTAAAATGTTAACTGAGGTAAATATATCTTAGTATCTTAATTTGAAATACACGTGGTTATGATGTTTACCATATATATATATATATATATATATATATATATATATATATATATATATATATATATATATATATATATATATATATATATATAGATGCAATAAACTGACGACGAACAGTACGAAACTAGTAACTAACTAGCCTAAGCGCTTTCGACTCTTAATGAGTCTTTTTCAAAGGCAAATACAAAACATAGTTACGACAAACAAATAAACACAAAAACGTTGCGTTTGTAAACCTCTACATTTCTATCTTCACATGTGTTAAAACTATAAATACAACCAGCTTGTGTAGACTAGTTGCGGAAACTGAAAACGTTGTATAATTCCCTAAAAGTCTACAAGCCAAAGCGACATCTATTTTTATTTTGTGTACATATGTAACGCAGATTATATCCCGGATATTTGGTTCTATACCGGTTATTCTTATAGTAAAAATTGAAGGATAAGAAGATTTAGAAAATGTTAAATTCTACTAGTGCATAGTTTTCATTTTCTAGTCTTCTTGGTTTAGACCGCTTGGTTTCAATGTTCTAAGGCGGCGTATCCAGTATGATTCCTTTTCCTTCCTGGTTTCGGAACTCCAGCTGTGGTTGTTGGCAATAGCGATAAGTATTATATCACTGAAAGTGTGGCCAGGGGAGGAGAAGTGTTCTGCGACCGGGCTTCTGTACAGCTTTTTTGTCATCCAATCAGATCTATGAAGGTTTATCCTTATGTGTAGCTTTTCAGTTTCTCCCACGTACTGAAGGCCACAGATCTTACATGTGATGAGATAAATCACATTCTCTGTTTTGCACGTTTTGTTTGGACCATGTATGTTTAGTTTTTCTTTAGTCACTGTGCTAGTGAATGTCTTGGTCTCTATCATATGTTGACAGGTTTTGCATCTTTTATCGCCACAGGGTCCAGATTGACTAGGTTGGTTTTGACTAGCGATTGTTGTTAGCTTGGCCCTGACTAGGATGTCCTTTAGGTTTTTTGGTCTCCGGTAAGCTACTACAGGTTTGTTCGGAAGTATTAGGTTTAGTTTAGGTCGCCATATGATTTGTATTCTTTATATATATATATATATATATATATATATATATATATATATCTATATATATATATATATATATATATATATATATATATATATATATATATATATATATATATATATATATATATTTATATATATATATATATATATATGACACAATATGCCATATCAGACACATTGCGAAACTTAATAAATGAAACAACGACAAGCGTGTTTGTGTGTACGTGTGTGTGTGTGTGTGTGTGAGAGAGAGAGAGAGAGAGAGAGAGAGAGAGAGAGAGAGAGAGAGAGAGAGAGAGAGAGAGAGAGAGAGAGAGAGAGAGAGAGAGAGAGAGACTATGCAATATTAATTATTGTCATATGCAGCGAGATAGCAAACTTTCATCCTTCTGACAGTCTGGAATTCTCTAATTCTTATTCCCGAACGTGATCATACCAGAACATTACGAAATGTTTTGACACCGCACGTCACTGTCGTTCAACGCTCTATCTCAAATGACAAATTGATATGTAGGCGCTCAGCTGTTACATGTTCTGTTTTTCCACGCTAAAAGCCTTTTATTTCGTGAGAAAACATTCAACTAAACCCGTCTAGTACTGAGCGTAAGCTTGTTGCTTCTTCCTCTAGAAATGTATTAAAATACTATGGCTCGTTCTCATGTTTTGTAAGTAAATAATTTTGGTGTTTTCGCATTTCACCGGCAAGATCCCGGTATTTTCTTATGAAATTGAAGAATTTAATGGATTTAACTTGTACAAGACTTCATATTATTGACTTACCACTTCCGATACGAACGAATACACGCAATCTATCAGGAAGTGAATTTAGACCGCTATAGTAGTTATAGAAGGATATACTTAACGGAAACCAAAGGCCGACATAGTTAAACGGTTTTCTGCAAGATGCATTATTTTGTATCTCTTAAATTTTACATTTTAACTTTTTATAATTTTTAGTATTAAAAGTCTCATCCTTTTATGAATAAATATGTAACTAAACTATTTTCACATTTTTTAATTTCCAAAACGAATACCAGAATGTCCGATCATTTCAACTATGTTCAAATTTAAAGACAGGATTTCAAAAACAGTCTTTTAGATATGTAAAAGGTATGAGGGGCCAGACCATTCAATTAAAACAAGCACACATATAATTGCCCGGTCGTCAAATGCCAGTCAAAGTCAAACACGTGCTGACACCCATTGACCACTGGCCAATGCTATGACTAGAAAAAATTAGACTTTACCTTATTTAAAACACAATAGTAAACTTGACAGATATTCTGGTTTATTGTCTGTCACCAGACTAACTGGTACGACTTAACATATTCATAACGGATATATCCGTCATCTAGCTATTTGGCCCTTGATAAGATATAAAAATTTAAAATGTACATTGCTTCATTGTTTGACCACTAATTATTATAAACCTTTTATTATTCACTTAGCATTCGTATTTGTTCATACCGGTCTAAATGATAAATGAAACAAATTTGGCATCTTTCGTAAATCATTACTTTTGATTACGAAAACATTCGACTCTATTTCGCAGAGGCAAAAACAATTTTCTGTTCCTATTAGTTCCATATAGAAAACCAAACCAAAAACACTTTTCTGTTTCTACTAATTTTATATAGAACATATGCAAACAGAATCAAAATCTGTTCTGGTCCTACTAGTTTCAGATCTAAAACACTCAAACTTTATTATTAATAAACAGCAATTGCAAAAGCAATGTATAGCTGCAGACGTGAGAACGCAAAGATGCAGAGGATAAAAAGCATAGTTATGTTGAGTAGTAAATAAAACATTTATTTCATTGAGTGGAAAGGAAAATAACATTAATTCAACATAAAATATACAGACCAGATTATAATTCATTCTATTTGCCTTAGAATGCAATACAATCATAATATCGTAAAGTTTTTTTCTGACCTTTTCTGTTGCGCAGTGTATGCAAAGTTAAATAACCAACATTAGAATTCTTTTTGAATTTGAAGGCATATTGCCTTTAAAGTGTTTATGCAAAATACTTCTACCTTTTTTTATCTATTTCTTTCTTTCTTTCTTTCTTTCTTTCTTTCTTTCTTTCTTTCTTTCTTTATTTCTTTCTTTCTTTCTTTCTTTCTTTTGTTCTTTCATGCAGATATATAGATACATGCGTTGATCTAAAAGAAACAAGGGATTAAACATACATGGCACTTTTGAATTTCTGGTGTAAAATGGAAGTGTGTATGAATGACAACAAACTGACATTGAACGCAAAAAAAAAATATAGAGAAAAACACGTAGTGTAATACGTACATAATGTCATTACAGTCTGAAGTCGACAATCAAAATATCGCATGCTACAAGAGACTATGCCTGACCAGGATAGTTATAAAACATTAAGTACACGAATCTTTGGAACTTGAATCTGCAAGTGATTTTTTATAGATGCTTTCTGTATTTGTACACAGAAAGTTTCATAAAACTGATTAACTGGATATTTCAAGAAAGACACATTTATATAAAAAAAATTAAGTTTACTAACTTGTGAATATGCTTAAATATATTAATTTTATCTCCTGTACTTGCACCTGAATAATATAATAACAAAACTTGCATTAGAACCATTTATTTATTTATTTTTACTTACTTATTTATTTGAACTGTATGCTAAGTCCTAAAGAAGTTTAGTCATATTTGTCTTCTGTTGTGGAGGTTTTACATACTTTTTTATTTCGTTTGGTTCTTTGTGGGCCTCAAGTTGTTTTTTGTGGACCTCAAGTTGTTTTTGTGGGTCTTAAGTTGTTCTTTGTACGTCTAAGTTGATAAATGATGTTCTTGTATCTTCTATCTTAAACATATAGACAAATCACTAAGAGTTTAATATATGTAGCTCTTCGTTCCTAAATATATACTTGTACATATGTTTGGATTACGTACAAATAAAACAAATAAATATCTTTTTTTTAATATTAGGCTTTTTGTCATACATTTGAAGAGATATAGTCAAATTGGATTATTTCCATTCATTTGTATCCTCTGAGAAAAATGAGTTTTTATCTGTATTGCATTAATGTACTAGGTTTACACTCGGCCCCCACCCCGTCTCACCTTTCCACCCACTCCTCCTCTCCCAAAAGAAATGATACACACCATATTCAGTAGGTGAGTTTACCAACTTCTCACCCTATTTTGTGTTGTATCTATCCTCAAAAGAAATTACTTTTTTGGAGGGAGGGGAGTCATCTTAACAGCGGTTTTCACCCCCACCCAGTTTTTCTACGTTAAATCCTCAATTGGCCGGGGGAGGGGATAAAAAAATTAACAGTGACATTTGCCCGTAAAGTCAATTTGTATTTATAGGGACTTGTTTGATAAGGTGCATATAATCGGATGACAATGTTATCTACATTTGTTATCATTGTGTATGCTTGGTATTAGAACGGATCTCCCTATCTCCTACATACTTAAGATTCTGATTCCAATGCACTGGGGGAGGGTCTCGCTAGACGTTAATGAAATTAGTTAATGCTAAAAGCATTTTATATGTATGCATCTGTGTAACTTGGATAGATGCCCCACGTGAAATGTTCCACAAAGAAAACACAAACTGAATATGCATCATCAAATCCTCAAAATATCATAATTTTTTCCCAAAATATGTGTATGAGAATTAAATATACGAAAAATGATTATTCCCAGGTGTCGGTTATAAATACATAAAAGGTCTTAATATAACAAGAAATTAAAAATATATACATTATTCATTTTTTTTTACCTTTAGTATCATCGACATTTCTACACTTCACGAAGGTACATTATACCTACAAAGTGTGCATACGCTTCATGAGTTCATATGAAATTAACACAGGCGCGCACACACGCACACACGTCTATCGATCCATCCATCCATCCATCCATCCATCCATCCATCCATCCATCCATCCATCCATCCATCCATCCATCCATCCATCCATCCATCTATCTATCTATCTATCTATCTATCTATCTATCTATCTATCTATCTATCTATCTATCTATCTATCTATCTATCTATCTATCTATCTATCTATCTATCTATCTATCCATCCATCCATCCATCCATCCATCCATCCATCCATCTATCTATCTATCTATCTATCTATCTATCTATCTATCTATCTATCTATCTATCTATCTATCTATCTATCTATCTATCTATCTTTTTTTTCTCTCTGATTTTATCAAAATTGAATCTTTTGAATCGGAATGTAACTTTTCTTGCGCCAGTTCAGCCATGATAGATTTGCCAGGTCTGGTGACATGTCCCTTCCCGTCTGTTGACCTCCTTGCCTGTCTGCCTACCTGGCTTGTTTTCAAACGTAATTAAGTCGTTTAATGCTTTTTAATGGTGAATTTTAATAGAGATAGTGCCATTCATATGAAGTTACGACACGAACGAAAACTAATCAGTTCTAAGCCTAGAGGCGGGACAAAATGGCACGGACATTCTTTCAGACAATTACTGACCACTGGTGGACATAATATGATTATTTACAAGTATTTAGAGAGATTCATTCAGCCATGTTGTCCATTTCGCACCGGACAATACCGTCTGTCTCTTGTCAATTATCTCCCTTGATCGGTGGCGTGTCACATAGCCGTCACTGTGTGCTACTCTCGTCAAATGTTGCTCAAGTCTCGTCATGGATCTGATGTCGAGAACTTCATATTTACAAACGATAATTACTTTCGGTGTCAACCCACTTTATGAAATTGTGCCAAACAGTGGACTGAAGTGGCCCGTCGGACCTCCCAGTGAGATCCAACAAACACGTGGTCAAACCTAACTGACCAGAAACTGGGTGGATAGAAATAAAAATAATTGCAAATGCTTGAGGTATTTAAGACGAATAATAGATAAGGAATATGTTAATTAACAGTCATATGTCACACAATAGGAATTTGCAAATAAAAACATGCATTGACACTTCAACAAGGATGTGCTAATAGTGATATTAAATTAAAGCTCTCAATCTTAAAGATAAAAAAACATTTCCAATTTAGTACCTCTCATCCCGAAACTTCCTCCTTAAGCTTGAAAATGCAAATCGATGCAGTTTTAAAAAGCAGGTTAGTTGGTCGAGATTTCTTTGACATCGCATAGTACAACGAATTGTACGGCCCACATGCACGAATTGCTAAAAGTATAAAATAATAAAATGACTTGATATGTAATAAATTCCTATTAAAATTATACACCCTGAAGTATTTAACTCCTTGTAATATTCGTAAGATTACTCTTAAAATTATTGTTATTCTTAAAACAGACCCATTTTATGGCTATCAACCATTTCCCACATATCCAGCATTTGTATCCTATTCTTCATTTCATTGGCGGCAAGTTAAACGGAAATACTCATTTTAATGAATTTAGATTTTTCGGACTTTTGCATCAATTGAACACATGTCCCAATTTTAATTATATTCACCCTAATTTTGTTTCTATTGCTAAATTATTTGTACACATATGTGAACTTTATTTTAAGTAAATTTTGAATTTTAATGTCATTAATATTGTCCTCATATATTATTCTCTTATATAAATATAAATATGCGCGTGTATATGGGTCTTTATCTGAAGACTCGTTAAGTCAATAATTCATTCACAACAATCGTCCTCTGAAAACTTAAATTTACATAATTACATCTCCTTTATGGTGATGTTTTACTTGGCGTTTGCCATAATTTAAACGTCTTAATATTTTTTTAGAAATATTAGAATTTCATTGACATCAGATTTTTAGTATAGAAATGTATCAGTCTAAGCTACTTGATGTGAAATTTTATTTTAAGCTTTTAAGGGATGCAGTGTCTAGGTTTTTTGCATCTTACTAGGACTTGATTCGTTTTCCAGAAATGTATAGTCTGTATTCTCTTTTTGCTCAATTACAGACGAAAAGGTTATCTATGGCTTATCAGCTGTATAATTTTGTACAACGATTTGATTGCCCTGCTGACAACAAATCCTGCTCGAACATATATCACTGCCGATAATCGCCTAGTATCACAGTTTAACCGAAAGACGGAGGTATGTAGGGAAGGAATTCTTTAAGAACACGTGCTGATGGATGGACTGGTTTTGGGCGTTCAAAACTTCGAACCCGCGCAACGTTCAGCGACCGGCACCCCTGTCATGAAAACCTCAGAGCAATAGCTCAAGTAACGCTGCACGTGGTGAATTCGCATTGCAGGTCTGCGGGAGACCTTGGTGCTTTGGGTTGGCACTAATTTGTTTGAAAATAGCGCCTAGAATTGCGTTATGATGATACTTATAGGAACATTTGTTTAAATAATGCGTATTAATTCTAAGACCTGTTGATAGGCGGAGAAAGAATTATCGCCACTGCTGACAAGTTGGAAGGAAAACTCGATTTTTTCGCCGCGTGGTTGAGGCTTTCTCCTGATAATATTCCGTGATTTATAGGAAGCCATAGGCGCAAAGCTTTCTATTTCGTGAAATCATTGCTTTTGCTCATTTTGGCCTAATGATATATTTATACTAAATTGTCTTCATCTAGGACGATAAACCCATGATTATTTTTTTTTATCTTGCGGAATTCTCCCGTCATGGTGGACCAGCTCTACCTGGCTTTGCGGATTATAGGATGCATTTGCATTTTTGTGTGCATAATGCAGTAATGGCAATACATCGAGGCCGTAAAATGGAAACTATCTCGAGGCTCGATTAGGTAAATTTTTGAAATAAGAAAATAATTTTCACTCACATCATCTACGCATTATTTGATATCAAGCTCTCATTTACGCGCAATCAAGTTCTCCATTATGCAAAATCGAAGCTTCCACATTTTGAACTAGTCGGCAAACCAACAGGGCCCAACGATGAAATTTCTCGCTCTCGAAGTTTTCAAGCAAGTATTCACATATATATTGAAAGAAGATATTGAAATAGTCGTTTGAATCATATGATCACGCATTCGAAACAACATGAAATTAGCGTTATATGGCTTCAACACGCGATATAGAGAAATGAAATTAGAGAAGTGGTATTTAATCATTTGATTTCTCTCTTTATTACCATATTCGAAGAGCGATGTGTATAGAGTATCGAATGCGCGAAATAAAGAGAGAACATGTGATGAAGAGCGACTTTTCGATTTCCAATCACTAAATCACGTATTCGAGCCTAGAGAACGCGCATTACCGTTGCCTCGCTTACGTTGTATTTAAAAGACTTTCAGAATTTGCCCAGTCAAGTTAAGCTTTCACGAACTGTTTGTTATGAACTTGTTAGATTACCACGTAATTTAGTTACACGCATTAGGTGTTTCGGTTTTGCAAAGCGAGATCAAACCTTTTTTTATTTTGATAGGATCTCGAGTATCGAGATCACGATTATTTTCCTTATATGGCACCAAATGATTGCCACATGCGAGTGCATCAGAGTTGACTGTTCATGACTGACTGCCTACCAGTGGATTCGTTTAAGTTTGTATACAGATATATTTAAGTGGGTATTAGAACGCATCAGTAACCATAAATTTATTTGACTGACTGATCATGTGTATGTGTCTGGTCATCTAGATCAAAATAGTTCCAAGCATTTAAATATCAAAAATGTAAAAAAATTAAAGTTTTTATTGTTTCTTTTTCTCCCGAGAAAACCTGGTGTATATCTAAGTGACCGCTTTTGTCTTTTCACTACATACACCCTTGTGAATGTTGCAGCAGAGGTAACAAGATCTGATTAATAGAGGGGCTTGGAGAGATACAGCTTGAAATGCACGGGTGGGGTGGAGTGGTAAACGATAAATGTCTTTCCAATCCTAGCAGTATTAAACTATGAATCTATTAAATGTTCAATAT
This sequence comes from Potamilus streckersoni, assembly GCA_016746295.1. NCBI lineage: Eukaryota > Metazoa > Mollusca > Bivalvia > Unionida > Unionidae > Potamilus > Potamilus streckersoni. Next base: position 570,632 of record JAEAOA010001235.1, read on the forward strand.
ACGTATTGTTAAGTATTTTAAATGCAAATGCAATGAGTCTCGCTTATTATTTATTAATATGCATAATCTCATAAAAGACGAGTGGCCTTCTGCACTTTAGCTTTTTGCAGTCATTATTAATAACACTGAATGTATGGGCTTTAGTATTGATAGGATTTTTAAAATGTGAAAAATATAAACAATCTCTCTCTCTCTCTCTCTCTCTCTCTCTCTCTCTCTCTCTCTCTCTCTCTCTCTCTCTCTCTCTCTCTGCTAATAATGTTTCTGTGTTTCTGTTTTTTCGTATATTTCACATACAATTACACCTTAAATTTATGTTTGCAACTCATTCCATTTCGTATTTTATGTCTCTCAGCGGGTTGAACCAGACATCAAAATTAGTCTCGCCTCTACCATTAATATGGCGGCGATGCCCAAAGGACGATGATATACACGGGAATAATTTCTCTATTAGATCTCGAATAAAATCAGATGGTTCACAGTTTCGGCCAAATAAATGAAGATTTGTGACAAGCAATAACATTTTGTTTGTTTACCTTAGTGGTGATGAAGCTGTTCCCCTTTTCAGTAGGGGAGCATAGAACCTCTCACCTGACGTCTCCATTTGCCCTCTCAGGCGCACGTGTTACCCGCAACTCGCTCGTGTTTCCCACAGGGTTAGAATGAAATTCCGTGAACGCGTAGATAATGATGAATTCTCGCAGCTATCTTCAGCAGGATAAAGCGATTACGTGCCTAATTGATGCCCAATTCTCCCGTCATGATGGACCAGCTCTATCTGGCTTTGTCTGAAGAACTATCTTGCAAATAAACATAACACTTCATTTTCAACACCGTTCGAACTTTTCAGCCTATTAGCTAAGGACTATCTCTTCCAGAAAAAGAGATACAACATACGCTTGTGGATAAGACAAAAACGGAATTTTTAATAATAAAAATCTTATCTTGTGGGGAATTTCTGAAAAATTGAACCGTGAAGCTTGATTTCTGCAGAGATGATGTAAACCGACAATAAGCAGGCTTTAGGAGTTCATTACAAACTTTTTATTTACATTATATATGTGAATTATATAATTTAGTTATCAGTTTTCATAAATATATTCATATTTCTTATGCGGAGATTTGCAAATTAGTCCAAAGTTTTTCCCATTATATCAAAATAAAACTTTTCTTTATCCACTATTAGGATAGTGATAAATTTCTAATACAGCATTCTGGAAAGTAAACTTTATTTATTTATTTATTTATTTATTTATTTATTTATTTATTTATTTATTTATTTATTTGTTTACTTATCAGTGTTTTGCATTTGTTTTGTCAAAGAAACCATAAATGACAGAAACAACAAATCAAAATGATCGGTTCTATTTAATGCTTAACTTTGATCATAGATATATCGTTGTTAAAATTAAATCCAGACCTTTAATATTTTTTACGTTTTTGTTTTCGAAACATATGTGTTTTGCTTGCCTAAACTCGAACAAAAAAATAAGGAATAAATATTTAAACGAGAAATTAATACAAGACAATTACATGTTCAATTAAGTCATCTATGTCTTCCTTGACGGAATATGTCCAATTAATGAATTGAATAACCTTTGTCTTCCATGGCGGAATTTGTTCAGTAAATGAAAAGAATAATATATGTCTTCCAGGAAGGTATATCTTCAATTAATTAATCGAATAATCTGTGTCTAACGAATAATTTATGTCTTCCTTGACGATAGATGTTCAGTTAATTAATCTGATCCTTTATGTATTCCTTGTCGGTAGATGTTCAATTTTATCCGGATATTCGGAAACTTTTTTATCTTTTGACTTAAGCTGTGTTCGTCATGCATTTTTTGCACCACCAGATGTAATGACGTATTCGGCAGTCACTTTGGATTACATCTAATAGATCTGAATGTATGTATGTATGTATGTATGTATGTATGTATGTATGTATGTATGTATGTATGTATGTATGTATGTATGTATGTATGTATGTATGTATGTATGTATGTATGTATGTATGTATGTATGCATGCATGCATGCATGCATGCATGCATGCATGCATGCATGCATATATATATATATATATATATATATATATATATATATATATATATATATATATATATATATATATATATATATATATAGAGAGAGAGAGAGAGAGAGAGAGAGAGAGAGAGAGAGCAAATCTATTTTTTAGTAAGAGGTAGAAATGGTTTATTTCCTTCACGTATTACCATTACCACTCTCCCATGAAAAACAAATAGTTATATGTCTTATAATGTATATGTTAAGATCGGATTGATATTTATATCGAAATAATATCGGATTTATATCAGACTTTGCTGTGTGTGGCTATTCTAAATTAGGTGTTAGTACCATGTCGATATAAAAATATAGCTTCACTATACATCTACTTTCTAAAGATCATGCTGACATTTTATTCACAAAATATTTAATGTATTTATGAATTGCAAAATTTCCATTTTATCAGGTTGTTCAAATTGTCACATTATGAAAACCGGAGAAATTCTAATCCACAGAAACAACACAGGTGTTATGAAAATCTCCAGAGGAGTCTTGGATAATACCTATAGCTCATGCTAATTTTCTATCAAAATTTAAGTGTCATTGGAGATAAGATTATCAGTTGCAGAAATAAAGAAACGGAGGCGATTCAAATGAAGCATCTTTGATCCATTCCTCGACCTGTGCCACCCGAGAAATTGATCTGTGCTTTAATCAGAAACATAATGGAACAAATCCATTGTCGTGGATTAAATCTGCAATATTTAATCAAAAGTCTGGAAATTAGATATAAAATAAACAGCCTTGATAGAATTATTATTGACTGCGCTGAATGCATGTCGAACAATCTTGAATCCGTGTCGATTTGATAATTTTGGACGTCCTACACTGTAATTAAACGGCAATATCAGTACCGGAGACCCATCAAGTCCTGAAAACATATAACCAGAGACGAACTTCCCTCAATCAAATTTCTGTTGTGCCTGCATATTGGGTTTTATTCATCAAGTTGTCATGTTTTACAGAAATTATCTTTAACGTTTAATCTGCGTTGCATGTTTCTAATTTGATTAAGTAGATTGGGTTAATGGCCTTCAACACTCACGCGCCCTAGGACACGTTTGAGTTTTCCGTAAAATGGAAAATGACTAAACTTACGATGAAATTCACGAAGGAGCTCTTTTGGTTGCATTTTAAGTAACTTTTGCATGAAATGGTTATGCACAAGTTCACTTGTGAATGATGAATGCAAAGCGACTTGGAATCAACTCGGCAGTCCTTGCTTTAAATCATGCTAAAAGAATTAAATTATAGATATAATAATGTTATCAGTTACTAATAACGACTAATTTATTGCCATTATTTCCTTTACTGTTTATTGTTATGAAGAAAATGATTGAAAATTACGTTTGAATCCATTTTGTTTATAACTCGCTCTCAACCGCTAAAAAAAATATTTTAGTAAGAATGCTCAAAATTGTGTACGTTGTTCTCAATTTGCCAACTGCATGTCATTTTGTAAAATGCTACAGCTTTAGTGCCAGTCACACCTGTCTGTATGTACACTCACTTTATTGCCAGTTTAGTAACAGTCACAACTAACTGTATGTACACTCACTTTATTGCTACTTTAGTGCCAGTCACACCTGTCGGTATGTACACTCACTTTATTGTCAGTTTAGTAACAGTTACACCTGTCTGTATGTACACTCACTTTATTGCCAGTTTAGCATCAGTCACACCTGTCTGTATGTACTCTCACTTTATTGCCACTTTAGTGCCAGTCACACCTGTATGTACACTCACTTTATTGCCAGTTTAGTGCCAGTCACACCTGTCTGTATGTACGTACACTCACTTTATTGCTAGTTTAGTGCCAGTCACACCTGTCTGTATGTACACTCACTTTATTGCCATTTTAGTGCCAGTCACACCTGTCTGTATTTACACATTTACGTAAAGGTTATGAAATTCGGGAAGCAGTTTTCGTTTATTTAATCCTCTTTTTCTTTTTCTTCGCCTTTCCGGAAGACGCATCGAATAAGTAGTTGTTGTTATAGGGGTTAACGCCATTTTTCAGCACAAGCTACCAGGCGGCCAGTATAAATGGTGGAGGAACAACCCAGGAAAACCACGGAAAGACCACCAACCGACGAGAAGCTACTGGCCAGCTTTCTCACGTACCCACACTGACCGAGCCAGAGACTCTAACCCACGCTGAGAGTGATAAAATGTCAGTGATCCGTAACGGTGAGCCCTTTAGACCAATCGGCCATTCGAGACCCCTCGAATAAGTAAAAAGAAAATTAGAAAATATACAAATGACTTTACAAAATTTATTTTCCCTACAACGTTGTATCGTTCATCGGATACATACATACATACATACATACATACATACATACATACATACATACATACATACATACATACATACATACATACATACATACATACATACATACATACATACATACATACATACATACATACATACATACATACATACATACATACATACATACATACATACATATACAAGGGCACACATTTATCTTTGGATGTTCCATGTTTTTTTATTAAACTGCCTCGTGAACTGAATTAACAAAGAAATTTACATAAACGAAAGCTTGTAGGTTTTGTAATTCAAGATAAGAAATTGTACGAAACTGATCCATGAGTTTGCTGTTATATTTTATAAATGAATGCATTAGTTTGCTGTTCAATTTATATTATATTACGAAGATAAATGGGGTTACTGTTTAGTTTATATTATATTACGAAGATACAAAGGGTTACTGTTCAGTTTTTATTATATTACGAAGATACAAGGGGTTACTGGTCAATTTATATTATATTACGAAGATACGCGGGTTTACTGTTCAATTTATATTTTATTACGAAGATACAAGGGATTACTGTTCAGCTTTTATTATATTATGACGATACAAAGAGTTACTGTTCAGTTTTATTATATTATGAAGATACAAGGGATTACTGTTCAGTTTTATTATATTATGAAGATACAAGGAATTACTGTTCAGTTTTTATTTTTATTATGAAGATACAAGATGTTACTGTTCAGTTTTTATTATATTACGAAAATACAAGGGGTACTGTTCAGTTTTTATTATATTACGAAAATACAAGTGGTTACTGCTCAATTTTCAATATATTACGAAGATACAAGGGGTTACTGTTCAGTTTTTATTATATTACGAAGATACAAGGGGTTACTGTTCAGTTTTTATTATATTACGAAAATACAAGGGGTACTGTTCAGTTTTTATTATATTACGAAAATACAAGTGGTTACTGCTCACTTTTCAATATATTACGAAGATACAAGGGGTTACTGTTCAGTTTTTATTATATTACGAAAATACAAGTGGTTACTGCTCAATTTTCAATATATTACGAAGATACAAGGGGTTACTGTTCAGTTTTTATTATATTACGAAGATACAAAATGTTACTGTTCAGTTTTTATTATATTATGAAGATACAAGGGGTTACTGTTCAGTTTTTATTATATTACGAAGATAAAAGGGGTTACTGCTCAATTTTCAATATATTACGAAGATACAAGGGGTTACTGTTCAGTTTTTATTATATTACGAAAATACAAGGGGTACTGTTCAGTTTTTATTATATTACGAAAATACAAGTGGTTACTGCTCAATTTTCAATATATTACGAAGATACAAGGGGCTACTGTTCAGTTTTTATTATATTACGAAGATACAAGTGGTTACTGCTCAATTTTCAATATATTACGAAGATACAAGGGGTTACTGTTCAGTTTTTATTATATTACGAAAATACAAGTGGTTACTGCTCAAATTTCAATATATTACGAAGATACAAGGGGTTACTGTTCAGTTTTTATTTTATTATGAATATACAAGGGGTTACTGGTCAGTTTTTATTATATTATGAAGATACAAGGGGTTACTGTTCAGTTTTTATTTTATTATGAATATACAAGGGGTTACTGGTCAGTTTTTATTATATTATGAAGATACAAGGGTTACTGTTCAGTTTTTATTTTATTATGAATATACAAGGGGTTACTGTTCAGTTTTTATTGTGTAAAGGAATCAACGTGTTTGCATTTCAATTTATATCCTAAAAAGGAATCATTGCTTTTCAGTGTGATCTTTGGAATACCACATCAACATCTCTATTTAAGTTTATGCTATTCTGTTTATATTTTATAAAGATAATGTATCGGTTGGCTTTTGAATTTGTTATATAAAATGATACTTATCTTTGCCTTCAAATGTGTGTTCTAATAATGATAATGTATATTCTATTGAGATGTGTGTGTTTACTTGTTAATTTTATATTCTACTTAGATGTGTGTGTTTGCCTTTAAAAATCAAAACCACATACATATACTTATACAATAATTCCGAGACTGAACCCTTACCCAATATAAAATCAAAAATAACAAAACAGAGAACAACCATTACGTTTTCTAAATATGTTACCGGTACATGGTAAAAAGTATGTCATGAAACAGTTTCAAATTCACACACTCCCGTTTATTTTGCACCATGTGTCACCGTTTGGATACCATCCTAAAGCCCCTTCTCCCATACTTGTTTACGCATTCCCCAACATATAATGCTGGATTCACCTCTAAAATTGAAGGGAAAATTATATTTATGGGCAGGACAACGTCAGGTCCCTAATTTCTTAATGCGGATGTTCGGGACAGGGACATCCTGTTGCAGACATGTAGCATCCTGTCCATCCCAGTCACATTATCCTGACACCAGGCTGACCAGTCCTAACACTTACCTCTCAATGCTGAACGCCAAGCGAGGCAACTGTTAGT
>JAEAOA010001235.1:580000-637500 GCA_016746295.1 Potamilus streckersoni
CATCATACACTGTGGCAATCATCCGTATTTGAAGACCTTCATCATTTCAACTCTTTGTGTCTCAAAAAGGAAACAAATTATATTTTACCTATAAAAATTGAAAAATGAATGGGAGCCAATGTTTTTTTCTGATCCTAGTCTTAAAAGAATTAACTTCTTCAATACTAACTCACTAAGTGTCTAATAGATCACGAATATGCAAATAATATCTACCTTTAAATTAGCCGCTGCTCACTTCAGAAATGATGAAGATATATCAAAGTTAATCAGTAACATTATTGTCAGTGGTTGAGTATTTGCTTGCAAAGAAAACCCACCATATTTATCATCAACAAAGCTAAGTAGGGTTAGATTGATCACCCAAACGGATCTGTTTTCTCTGTCAACATGGTGCTACGCCTTATCGATTTCAGCAAATTTTTCTTTGCTTGGGAAAGAAACCAGCTAAACTCGCAATCCTGTTTCGCAAAAGAAACATCACTCTATCGACGTCAGCACGTGTTGTGAAATTTGTATATATCTATAATTTGACCACATTAATATGTATCTTTACGTAAAAAAAACAACGAATGCTTCAGGGTAATGATAACCTCCATCAACAGAGACACTGCCTGCTCAGGCCGTTTGCCCAGAAGACTACTTCGATTTTGGTACATATTTCCGCTTTGAACCAAGACGAATTAAAAGGTTATAAACTAAGCTGGACCATGCCATATCTTAAAATATCTAAATTTATGTATTTTCATAGACATTGTGAATTCCTGGAAGAAAAACGATACGAATGGAAAACAAAAAACAACAACAGCATTTCTGTTCGTTTCATACAGAAATCACCCTCTGGTGGTAGTGGTGCTCGAGCACTACAGTCTGGTGTGAAGTTTTGGGTTTACTTTATGACTGATATATGCAGTAAATACTATGGCAATACCAAATTAGTTATTACACTTAGGTGTAATACAATATGTATTATTGTATTACAATACACAACATTTGATGTCAAATATTAGTATATCTCGTTGCATGTGTGAACATCAGCCATGGACGCAATAAAATGTTTTCACAGTAATTTGTTATTACACTCCGATGTAATACAATAAGTATTATTGTATTGCAATATACAATATTTGATGTCAAATATTAGTATCTCTCATTGCATGTGTGTACATCAGCCATAGACGCAATAAAATGTTTTCACAGTAATTTGTTATTACATTCAGGTGTAATGCAATCTGTATTATTGCATTGCAATACAAAACATTTGATGTCAAATATTAGTGTCTCTCGTTGCATGTGTGTACATCAGCCATGGACGCAATAAAATGTTTTCACAGTAATTGCAATTGAACTCAGACTGACACTATTACTAAAGTTATTACTCCAATGGAATAAAACGTGTTAAAACTTAAATACGTATATATTGGTATACTTGGAAAGACAGGCTTTTTAAAATTACTATCTAATAAGCTCGTTACTTTACAATGATTAACCTAATGTACTTTTTAAGGAGCAAAAAGCTCATCGAGTAAAATGATTTGAAGTTAACGAAATTTTGATATAAAAATATATCAAACATTTTATATAGATTTCTTAAGAAGCCACGTTTCTTTAACTTTGGTACATTTGGTCTCGTATAGAAGAGTTTGGGTACTAATTGCTTTCGTTGTTCCTTGAAACGGCTACATCCGAGGAGATAAAATTCATCACCCACAGTTTTGCAATCAACGTACACAATATTTCATATCAAGTCAAAATTTTCACATCTTCCTTTCTCTATCAGTAAACAGTGATTACGTGTTCGAAATTTTATTATGTTTGCCTTTTACTTTTTATAGGTCTTTTATTAAATAATTATATATTTTTATCTCCGTTTTAAAAGGTCTATATCTTAGTTATTCTCAAAGATAATTAATTTACAACTATCACCTTCCTTGCTGAGTTATTCTTTCAAATATATCCCCGTCGTTGATGCAGCAACGTTTTATTTTTCTCTGAAATATAAATATTCCACAAAATGTGTGTGTGTGTGTGTGTGTGTGTGTGTGTGTGTGTGTGTGTACATTACTCTAGTCAAGCTTGACATCGAATGAAAAACTGGGATGAATATTTCGAGAAATTATCCTTAGGCATCCATTTCTCTCCACTTAAGTACAGCTACCCAACCCAATGTCAACTTTTCTTAGAGTACGCCTTTCAGAGTTTCAAAATGAATTACCCAAAACATAAATCAAACCAGTTTAAGAAGACATTTATCTCTATATGTCTTGCAGTCTACTGTCCTCTTGTATAGAGGATTATAATTCACACTACGAGTGCATTGAATACGGGTAGGTTCTCTTAAGGTAGCAGCTACCTAGTACCAGCGGCCATTAATCATCACGTAGGACCGCTTGACACATCAACCGTGTGGGCGGTTCACAGCACATTATCAATTAATACTCGACTATTTTAAATACCGTTTAGGGATGATTATTCCTTTATACTAACTGAACCAGTATGTTGAAGAAAACCATGTAGCTCGGTATAAATGCTTCTCTCCCATTACAGTTTATATCCACTTTGTACTGATTTTTCATGCATCGCAGCTGAGAAAGGAAGTCAAATATGGCGGAGCGGAAAGGCTCGAAAAGTCTGTTGTACGGATAGTCATCCGACGGTTTCTAAATTTCCTGAAGCATGGCGCGAAGATTGGTTATATCATAAGCGTTGCTCTAGTATACAATAAATAAATAAATAAATAAATAAATAAATAAATAAATAAATAAATAAACTCGGAGTGACTGAAATTAATTAAAATTTGAGTTTTTTTAAAGAAAATAAAACTTAGTATCGAAAAGTATATTTTTGTTCTTCATAATTCCTGGGTTTGTCAATTTTAAATTACGACAAATTGTCGGATGGCGAGTATTAAAATTTATAGTCAATACTAAAACCTTGATACGGTAACAGACAGTTGCATTACTTGTAGCTGATAAACCTTGATACGGTAACAGACAGTTGCATTACTTGTAACTGGTAAACCTTGACACGGTAACATATAGATAGTTGCAAAACTTGTAACTGGTAAACCTTGACATGGTTAAATAGTTTCACTACTTGTAGCTGCTAAACCTTGACACGGTTAAATAGTTTCATTACTTGTAGCTGGTAAACCTTGACACGGTTAAATAGTTTCATTACTTGTAGCTGGTAAACCTTGATACGGTTAAATAGTTTCATTATTTGTAGCTGGTAAACCTTGACACGATTAAATAGTTTCATTACTTATAGCTGGTAAACCTTGACACGGTAAGAGAAAGTTGTATATCTTGTAGGCGGTAATTCTGCATGCTGGGTTAAATGTAATTCATAGTTCACGCCTAGGCAACCCTAGTCAAAGAATAATTTATTGCATTTACTATAGTCTTGCATGTTTCAATAATGCTGTTCATATTCTTGGATCATGAATTGTTTATTCTCCAATTTGGCAGAATGGCATCATCCGTATTTTCTTAGCAATGGAAGTCTATGATTTCATTTTTTATTATTATTATTATTATTATTATTATTATTATTATTATTATTATTATTATTATTATTATTATTATTATTATTATTATTATTATTATTATTATTATTATTATTATTATTATTATCATCTTCGTCGTTATTATTATTATTATTATTATTATTATTATTATTATTATTATTATTATTATTATTATTATTTATGTTTATATTAATGTATTTAATTTGGTCCCATCTAGGGATGGTACAATATTGATTATTTCATCTTGAATACTTTGTTTAAAGTGTAAAATAATAGCTTTCAAATTTTAAGTCTCTGTGCATTTTTTCTTCTGATTCCACAATCCTACTATACAAGGAATATATGTATTTATGAGGTAGGCTATTTACCTTTCTTTAGGATATAAATACAAGACTAATTGTCTTTGTCTTTGAAATATAAATATGAGAGAGGCTAATTACCTTTGTTTGGGATATAAGAATGACTTAAAACGAAGAACAATAGCGATCGACACATTATATTTTGCATCAAAAATATTTTTGTATGATAACAACTCAACAAACTGTATGTAGGACCAATTATTTTAATAAAAAAATATTATACAAAACATTTCGTTGGATACAAGTACTCTGTGACTAATATTTATCAATAGCATGTAAGTTTGAATTAGATCAGCTTGCCACCGTCATGTTAATTTGGTGGTATAAAATTCACCGACACTCTTAAAAAGGGCGAAAAAAGAACAAAATATACCCCTCGCTATGCGACCACCTTTGATAGCATCTATTCTTTCATCCGACTCAATTATCTCTGCACTTCTCCCGCATATTATTTCGTATCTGTCTTTATCTTTCCAAGATTTGCGGAACAAAATCTTCTTTTTTAAGCTCAGTGAGTGTTGGCCGACATCTGTCCTGACACACAATACGCTTCATTTCCGCAAAGCCGGGATTCTTTGGAGGGAAAACTCGCAGCCCACCATGATGAGCGTTCTGACGGACTGAAATTCAAGATTTCGCCGTAAACAGGCCTGTCTATCACCGAACCTGGTACAAGACGAAGAAGAACGAAGTGGTAGGTTTAAATCGAAGCTGATTTCTGAATCCAGGTGTGAAGTAGGGAGGGGCAGAATTAGCATGGTTTCTACGTACATATTCCCACATAGCAAACACTTGCCGGTGGCAGCGGCGGGATAGATGGAATACTGTTGCTCGTCAGTTCGAATGGTGTATACACGACGGGCACATCTGCAACATTTTTATGAAAAATTTTGTTTGACACTAAATTGGTGGGAAAACTCCTTTGTTCTGTTCCATTTTCCATTCTTAACGGTACGGTTACCTTCACATACACACACATACACACACACTATATATATATATATATATATATATATATATATATATATATATATATATATATATATATACATATATATATATATATATATATATATATATATATATATATATATATATATATATATATATATATATATATAGTTATTTCTCTTTGTGGTATCTACAATTTAATTTTTTCGATATCTGCATACAATATATGCATTTTATTTTGCAGCTATTTTATTTAAGCAACTTCTCGGAACACTTTTCTTTAAAGTTTACTTTAAAATAAATTAATATCTGAAAACCATGCATTTTCAATACACCAAATAGCCATAATCTGGCAAATTATGGTACGTAAACAATAGCCTTTAATTATCTGGGTGTTCTATTTAGAAACATTAATAAACTTCGGTGGTAGAACCAGTTGCGTCTGCGGCATTAAAAATATATAGAATCTAAGACACTACAGTCACCGTCCGTTTTCATACTTAAGAAACTTGAGTCCATCATACTCCAAACTTTTGAATCCATCATACCCCAAACATTCAAGTCGATCATAATAAAAATTAACTCGAGCTCATCATACCCCAACAATTCGATACATCATACTATAGAGAAACTCGAACTCATCATCAAAAGATATTCGAGTCCACCACATAGAAGTAATTCAAGTCGTTCATACCCCAAAAACCCTAGTTCAACCAACCCAAGTAGATCTATCCTCGGATTCGAACTTGCACAATTTTGGTCGCGAGTCTGCATGCTAGCCACTGTGCCAAAGGGAATCCTGCCTTCTCTAGTTGCCTATTACGACATGCAGTAAAGCAGATCAAGGAAATTCTACATCCCAGGGCATTTTGTTGTAATCCTAAAGGGACAATAAATAAGACGATTTACATACTGTTTAAATACTTCAAGTAGATTCGTTGTATTGAATTCAAATGGTATTATTGAAAATTACGAAATGACAGGAAAATTACAAAATTCAATAGTATCAGTTTACCCAGGACACAACTCATCATATACAAATGCTTAAAAATGATAGAGCATATACTTTAATAAAAGAACTATATATATATATATATATATATATATATATATATATATATATATATATATATATATATATATATATATATATATATATGGTTTAATTATTACCTTAATATATACATTTGCTTTTTAATGGGACTATATATAAAATCATTAGAGTATATATATATATATATATATATATATATATATATATATATATATATATATATATATATATATATATATATATAATTCATTGTTACGTTGTTGTTTTCAAATAACGATATCAACTATATTTTCACTTTTTTTTCTTAAGACAATTTTTGCAATGTTTTTATTTATTTATTTAATTATATATATATATATATATATATATATATATATATATATATATATATATATATATATATATATATATATATATATATATATATATATATAGCTGCGGTTACTGGCTTATAATTAATGTAAATTTTACAAAGTTTTACCTTTTAAGTATTGTATTTCATTTTTAAAGATTGTTTATACCTCGCCTTGTCAACAGTGACGGTGTATACGTAACACTGATGCAAAACATTGTTTAGACATAAAAAAATGCTCGTTATTAAATAGCAGAATCAGGATGGTGCCAATGTATTAGAGGCAATAAGGAAGGGACATGTTAGCGAATTCATTATTTCTCCTGAAATAAAATTGGCAAAAGATAGACAAAAAGAAGGACAGACTGTCAAATAGACAGACAGACACACAGACAGACAGATAGACAGACGGATAGATAGACAGTAATAGGACTAGACGGTCGTAGAGTCTGACTTTACTGTATGTCCTGTTAATATTGCCATCAAGGGGCATAATCGTCTGCAAGGATTTCTCTTGATTCACATTTTTTGCATGATATTTATTTTCCTATTCCTTTTCTCTTCCAAAAATCTGATACAAGACAAAAATTAACATTTTAATACAGTGTCTGTAATATTTCAGGGTAAAAAAAAAACAGAATCCTCATTCAACAAAGATATCGTTTTTCTGTTAACCACTGTTCATGCAAACAAAATTGCATTATATTGTAATGCACTCCGATTAGGAAAATAAACGAAATAAAAAATAACAACAAAATTAAACAAACCAACAACAATAAGAATCCGTCTTGTGTTTCAACTTTTGTGCTCAAAGATTTGTATAACATCATGTGATATGGTTGCAGGTATGAAACCGAAGATAGAAGAAACTTCAGAAACTTCAACTAGAAGCTACAAAACGACAGGAATGATGTATCAAGCATCCAGCGACTTGTCAGTGTAGGCCCCACTCGACCTTTCACTCCGTCAATAGAGGGTGTATTTTGAATGCATTCACGTAAGCTCTCTCTAAGCCGATTTCTAGTTTATTTTGAAACTAAGACGTCTATAAATCTTTCATCTTCAGATGAACTCTCGCTTTTCAAAAGTGATTGAATAGTATTATTATTGTAATTGTACTCGAAGAACAACCTAATCTTGTCAAGGAACGGAAATGGAAATTTGCTTTTTCTGTCAATATTACGGAGCCAAGAATTGATTTTGTCATAAACTAATTGGAATACTGGTAAAACTTAAAGCAATATGGGCGATTGGATATTCTCTCCACCACAGTCGAGATGATAAAGTTTCAGGCGTATGTCTTGGATGTTTTATCCAGTGGGTGTTTGCCTTTCACTGGTAATCTTGGCAAATACACAGCATTCAAATTTAAGCCGACTTTCATCCCATTCATTTAATTAAAAATCAAAATTTATTTCGTGCAAATTTTAAACGCAGTAAAATATGTTGAAACATATGCATTAGTTCATCGTAATATATATATATATATATATATATATATATATATATATATATATATATATATATATATATATATATATATATATATATATATATATATATATATATATATATATATAAAGAGACAGACAGACAGACAGACAGATACAGGTATCTTGATTTGCATAATTAAAATAACACAAAGGATTTTTATTTGTAAGAAAAAGTTAAACCGACGGAATCTTATATCCATGTCATATCAGAGCTGGATCACGGTAAGTATTGGTTTGGGGGTGGGGCCATGACTATGTGTGAAGGCTATGTTTATTAATTTACTCAATCTGAGTATAATACTCAAAAAACGTGCGCAAGAATAAAATGGTGTCCTAATTTCAAGTGCCAAGTGACTGTACATTTGTCTGTACACTATATTTCTTAGTTTGAGGGCTGTGTTTCACGGAAACCCCGGACCCACCCAACTCCATCTGTCCCTTCATATAATTCGTAAATTGCTGAGTTTAAACATCAGCTCCAAAGCTAAACATGTCTATTGTATATACATATGTATTTAATTTTTTTTACTGTACTGTCCATAGTTGTTTGCGAGGAGAAATCTAGTGCAAAATTAGATGGCTCGAAACCATTTTTTAAACATAGGCCATTATATATAGCTCTTACATCATGCTCTGGAATTATTCACTATTTCACCGAAATAAACAGAGATTTAAACGCGGTTCTATTTTAGCAAGACCTCTCCTATCTTAGTGGTTCGGTTTAAACATGGTAATGGTCTAAAGCGCTGTCCGTTACGGATCATTGCCATCTCACCTCTGTCTGCGTGGGTTCGAGTCTAGGATTCGGCGAGTGTGGATATGTGAGAAAGCTTGCCAGTAGCTTCTCGTGGGTCGGTGGTTCTTTCCGGTGATTTCCCGGTTTCTTCTTCCACCATTAATACTGGCCGCCATGAATAGCCTATCGTGTGCTGAAAAATTGGCGTTAAGCCCAACAACAACACCGGTTTAAAGATAATTTTATTGACACAGTGTCAAAGATAATCCTCGGTTAAGTAAAAAGGGCTAATTTTCTTAATTCTTTATAAACCCGAAATATTAAACATGCTAAAATATGGACGAGAGAGAGGGAGAGAGAGAGAGAGAGAGAGAGAGAGAGAGAGAGAGAGAGAGAGAGAGAGAGAGAGAGAGAGAGAGAGAGAGAGAGAGAGAGAGAGAGAGAGAGAGGTTGGTTGGTTCTGAATGCTGTCATACTTTAAACATGCTATACCAGGGGAGGGGTCAGACTTGGTGAGATAGCACTTCAAGGCTAATTATCAGTGCCCGATTTAGACAAAGCGAGACCCCAAGGTATGGGATGCTATAGAGAACATATTTGTTATAACATAAATTTGAGAGGGCCCTTCAGACTGAATTCAGACTTTGGGGCCATAAGCTGTGGCTTGTTCAGCTTACGCCTAAATCCGGTGTTGCTAATTATGGTGTTTCAAAAAAAAAGTGTATTCAGTATATACGATTAGAATCCTTTTGGAGTCGTGAACTAAACTGAACAAGGTACGGATTAAATTAAATGTTTTGTTTACATTTAGAGAAAAAAATATAATGTAAACCGGTTGGAAGGTTTCCACACACAAGTAAAGCAAATTGCAACTAGCATCATTATTCTATGTAGAACATTCGAGACAAATAAAATCGAGTATTTTTGTATTCCCCAAAATAAAATAAAAGTTCGAAAACAAGGATGACACGTAAAAAAAATGTGATCTTGTTTTTATCTTCTTTAAAAAAATCGTTATTGAAGCAAACTGAAAATATCACTTCTCAGCGACGACAGAATATATGTAACTTGTACACGTAAAAATAATTACATGCGATACATGCTTGGATTTCAACAATAAAAGGAAATATTAAGTTGTAAAATACATCTAAAGAAAAAAAAACACTTATAAGAAATTATGAAATCTTGATCACTCACAACTCTACCAGACAAGATCAACAAGCTTATTGAATATGAATTCTTCGAATCACAAGAACGCTTGTGTAACAAGACATATGACACACACACACACACATATATATATATATATATATATATATATATATATATATATATATATATATATATATATATATATATATATATATATATATATATATATATATATATATATATATATATACTGTGAACTTTAAAATAATAAAATTATTATAATCAATTATTTATTTTTAACGGATTGGGAGAGGACAGTGAAATGGTGCATCAAAGAAGCATGTAACTCGTCAAATTGCTTTAAAGAACGAAACGGGTAGAGGGTCAACAAATGGCATATCAAGGATTGAAATATGTGTCTCTTCTGGATGAAATTCGCTAAATTGATCGTATCCGTGGCATCTAAATTGAAAAGCAAATAACGCTTGTTATTTTGTGGTCAAACTGTCGTATCTTGTCCAGATCCGTTTCTTCCACAGGCGACAGGGCGGAGCATTACACGCCGACGACGGAATGGAATAATTCTGGTTTTCATCGTTTAATTAAACAGGTATTCAGGAGGGCCCTGCCTCGGGTAATCAAGCATGGATGGCTCGTTAAGGACACGATCATTTTGTCACTCTGTAATTTTCACGGTATTTTTCCCCGCGGCGATACACTAATTCGCTATTAGACGCTTAAAATGTGTCTGGATCTGCATTCTAGATACACTACTCGCGAATCATTGACGAGAAACTGAATACCTGAATCTTATAATTTGGCTTGAGTTTTATTCTAACTTCAGCAAGATCTCAGTTACTAAAATAAATAATAAGGTTCGAGATCTCAAAATGACACCGATGAATTCATAGCAAAAAAATTCAGTTTAGTAAACTATATACGTAAGGAAAGCAACAACGATATTACGCTTCATACCAAAGATGGAATTTTAAATTCCATTGTGATAAAATTCGTTTGTTCTTTGTATCTTTAGTTGAAGAAAGTCATATTCGAATGGATGCAAATTCGTTTTCTAGTCGTTATGATTCTCTAAAGATCATAGTTTTGAGTAAAGGATTGCTGAATCTTACTGATTCATCAACAAAAATAGTTTTTGTGTTATTGTGATTCTGAATTATAGATAGAGTTTGATCAGCTGGCAATAAATCTATTATCGACTGTACTCGCTATAGAACAACAAGTAAAACGTCATCAATAAATTGTGGAATTATCATCGAAATATATATCCAAGTTATTGGGATGTGAAAAGTGTGACAGTAAAATATAGAACTAAATAGACACATTATCAATCCAATTAAACTCAGCCGTGTTCACTAAAGTCTCTCTCTCTCTCTCTCTCTCTCTCTCTCTCTCTCTCTCTCTCTCTCTCTCTCTCTCTCTCTCTCTCTCTCTCTCTCTCTCTCTCTCTCTCTCTCTCTCTCTCTCTCTTCGTCATTGTACTACTTTTATCAGAGCAAGATTAACTAGACACGAGTTTCATCGGATGGGAATAAAAGTGTTTCTTGCAATCTCTGTGAATACTCAAATTGAAAGCAACTATTATAAAATAAAAAATGTTAGAGGCAAACTTTGTATATATGTACTAAGCGTTTTAGTTATCACGAGAAATGAATTCCACTATCCCTATCATATATGTTATACGGTTATGTTGCCGTGGATTATCAAGTTACGACAAAGCAAACTGTCCAAGTTAAGGCAAAACAAGCACTTTGTGATATGTTTCCGTGGATTATCTAGTTACGTTAATGCAAACTGTCCAAGTTAAGGCAAAACAAGCACTTTGTGATAAGTTTCCGTGGATTATCTAGTTACGTCAATGCAAACTGTCCAAGTTAAGGCAAAACAAGCACTTTGTGAATTAAACATTATTTCAATGCATTATAATGATTCTTCTTTCAAAATGAATTTTAAACAAAGAAAGGAAACGATATCTAAGCGGCTAAAAGGAGTTATTTGCACATGTGTGTATATTTTTTTTTTATCATAGACTGTTCTGACTTTCCACGCACCCCTTCCACCACCCATAATATCGTCATTATAATAGGACAGTTAACCAAATTGCCAGGCTATGAATAGAGGTGAAGCAGATTAATTTGCTTTAAAGAAGCCTTCACACATATTGAAAACTATTAATATTTTACGGTACATCAGAACAGTGTTGGTTATTTTATGAAACACCTTGATGATGGACAAGACATTGTCATAGCTTTAAGGCTGATAATCAGTTCTGACGTATTCATATTTGAAAAGTTCGATAGTAAAATATAATTACATATATACATATACGTAATTATATATATATATATATATATATATATATATATATATATATATATATATATATATATATATATATATATATATATATAGGTGTCTCTTTTTACTAAATTGTATTGCACATAATGAAGAAACATCTAGCTTAACAAAGTTTTCTGTTTATTAATGTCTTCTTACTCGTTTTGCAGGTATATATGTACCATTTGGAGCATTAGAAGTACACAAAAAAAACTGAAAATGAAAAAGGCCAGAAAAATCACCTCGTGAAGATCCAAATCTTACTTGATTCTACCAAATTCCAATCTCAGAACGTACTTATTTTTTAAAATTGACCTAAACGTATTGCCTGCGCAGTCTTGTTCTTCATTGTGACACAGTAATCCCCGTAAAATCTTTCAGTTGCTGAATATTGTGGCTTCTTGAAATAAACAACACCAATTACGTAATCCAAGTAGCCCGTCCATGTTTATATTCGCCCCAGGGATCGCGCACAGGTGTTATATGGAACTGTGGTATTTAGGCATGACCTTAGCATGGCATAGTGGCATTGATTCCACGGTATTCCTGTCTTCCTTTCAAGCAAAGTCTGAGCCCATATGCATGCACTGATCTTTTGTAAAATTAGTCATAAGAACTTTGTATTCTCCATAGTTTTTGGAATAAATGTAATTGTCCATTTTGCACCTAAGGAATAGACATTGCTGCAAGAATTATGCACTAAAGTCAGTGTTCTAATATCAATGTTTCTTCCAAAAGTATCATACCAGTCTGACCTTAGATACAGAAGATGTCTCTGACAAAGAATAAAGTTTTTTTGTTTTAGGGGTGGGAGTGGATTCATTGGGGTTTTTTGTTGGTGGGGGGGGTAAATTCTTGTATGAATATTTCATCACCATCGAATATTAATAATCCTTAGTAAGAAAAGATATGAAAAGTAAATATTCTGAAATGGCATTTTTCATTAGTCAGAATTTTCATCTTTTTTTTTCAACCTATATTCTTTTTGACAACATAATTTCCGAGAAAATGGGAGTGTTGGTAGATAATAGTGGGTGTGTGGATGCGGTACATGTATAGTCAGCTGATCATACAAGCTTAGGGGTAGGGTGATATTGGTGGTGGGTGGTGGATGCGTTACATGTAGTCATCTGGTCATAAAACCTTTGCTTAGATAAGAAGATAAAATTGTCATACATTATCCTGCAATACCGAAATCGGAAAAGAATAGTTACTATGATCATGTATCACTATTCTCATCAACATTATCCTATATCTTTTAATAAAATTATAGAGAACATTTTAGATTTGTTCTTCGATTACTAAGGTTTTCGTGCCTATATTTCACACATTTGCTCTTTGATAGTCAAGAGTCTGAAACGCAAAAATTATTTATACGTGAATAGTGTAATACATTGTTTAATTGTCTGCTCTATTTTGTAATTGTGTATGATATTTAGTACACATTTTGTAATTCTGTGTTACATATAGCACGCATTTTATAACTATTTTAAGGTGTCAATAAGTATAAATATAAACGCCATAATCAATTCCTTAGGTACTAAAACAGGTTGAAAATTATCACAAGAATATAGTTCTTTGAAAATTAAAACAAAATAATTGCATGAAATTTCAGAGGGTATAACACTTACAGATATTACAGCAAAGTTTGCCTCTAGGATGCCAGGCATCCGCATTTTCGCTTCACTAAGAAAATCCAGCTGACGTTTTAGCTTGCTTATCTAAATAAACCCTCAAAAAATTGTTTGATGCTTATTTGAATAACCCACACTTGATACGAAGTGCAAGTTTCGAGTCTATTCACACAATCGCCCCGGGGGTCGGGCACAGGTGTTTGGTAAATCCAAGCGATATTCCAGAACGACATATAACGGTGTATTAGCTCAATATAATCATTCAATATTATCATATATTATGGTCTTTGTGTACACACACACATACACACACATTCACACACACAAATATATATATATATATATATATATATATATATATATATATATATATATATATATATATATATATATATATATATATATATATATATATATATATATATATATTATAATTAAGCTTACGCAATAAAAATATAAATTCATTTCATTTCATATATACGTGTCAATCATTTTTCATATCAGTTTTCAAACGTTTCTACAGTAACCCACCACCACGTGCTCATTTATTCAATCTCAGCCTCAAACGTTACAAGCATGCGGAATACTTCCAGCCTTTAGGCTGCGACGTTATATCTCGCCCAGACGAGGTGATTAAAAGAAAAACAAAGCTGCGTATACAAGACAACAGCCGAAATATCTACCACTTCAATGTATTTTGTTACCATACGACATTTTCGTGAATAATTGTATGCAGTACATTTACGGGCAAAATCTTGCTTTTAATCGAACGCCAACTCTTTGAAACAAGCGTGCGATTCTAGGTAAAATGTTGCCTCCAATTTTCTTGCAAGCTTTGTTTTGTGTCAAGGCCTTAGCGTACCAGAGATACTAAATTTAGTAATTCCTGGTTTTTCATAGCCGTGGCTCTGAAGATTTCAAACACTTCAACTAAATGTTTGAATTGGCTATGGTTTAAGATTAATGCAGAAAAAAATCCTGAAGTTTTCCAAGTGTCTGTGACGTTGACTGGTGAGATAGTAATCGTCTGGTTTAAAAAGTTTAGCAATAGTGCTACTAGCACAAATTTTAAAATGTTTCTTTTCGTGACATTTGTGATATATTCCTGAAAAGCTAAACGTTTTGAGAGATATTCTCCTTAGAATAAAATCTATAACATACAAACAATAATACAGCAAACACATACATAAGAGATCTCTGGCAAAGTTCACAAAAATAACAGGGGAAGGAAAGTCGCCTCAGACAAGGGTCTCTGGTCGGATAAACAACTTCGTTAAATTGAGGAACTAGCCTGGAATACGCAACATTATCCTGCTTCGAAATCATATCTAAATTTAGTTTTGCTCAAAATTCTTTTTACATAACACGCAACAGAGCAGACACTAGGACTACACTAACACAAAAACCTTTTCCTTTTTTTTGGCAAAGGGGGATGGGACATGTCAGGTGCCAAAAACAAACAAAAGATATATCAACAAAAAATAAATGCTTTCAACTGTCGTTTTTAGTGAGTAATTAAACAAACAGAAATAATTACTTAATGTTAAGAACCCTTTCTATGTTTATTTCAGACACATGCATCGGAAACGGGTGTTTTTATTAATCTAAGGGTTATTCGTTGTCATCATCATCACATTGATTTTCATAATGTATAAGGTCAAGGGTCATAAACTTAGCTGCTTGAAGACAATTTGTAAAATTTCAAAGAAGACATGCATATAAATACCAACAGAGACAATGAAATGAATTACATACATAATGTTTATATTTATTGAAGCGAGTATTGCTAGAAAAAGTACTAAATTTGTGAATGCGGCATCAAGATAGAGCTCTTTATTAGAGTTATACAAATTGGTTATGTTATTCTGATTGTTCCTTTATTGTATAGTTCGTATG
Source organism: Potamilus streckersoni (assembly GCA_016746295.1). Lineage (NCBI taxonomy): Eukaryota > Metazoa > Mollusca > Bivalvia > Unionida > Unionidae > Potamilus > Potamilus streckersoni. The sequence continues at coordinate 595,509 of JAEAOA010001235.1, forward strand.
CCAATTTATAGATAACGTAACTTTCTAAATAAAATTTATTTTTGTACAATTTCCTAAAATAAACAGATTATTTACATACAAAGATTAAATGAACAGCATCTACATTATTTTAGCATGCTTTATAACAAATTTAGACGACAAGGATACTCTCTTTAAATAAAACAACTATGTGCTGAAATTCTAATTTTTAGTCAGCAAAACTTTAAATGTGGACCTAATAAAATGGCAATCTAAACTTTATTATATGAACCTATTTTCTCTTTAATCTTTTCATTTCGTGGATTTTTTTATTTTCATGGTGGAACTTTTGATACAAAAAGGCTTTGTTTCCAATAAAGTACACAATTTAACTTAAGTGATCACTGTATGTTAATATTCTATACTCATTTTTTATTTATACAGTGTCAATGCAATAAGAAAAACTTAAATGAAAAGTTATAATTATCATTCCTCAATTATTTCTCTTATCTAACTTGATAAGTTTGATGAATTCTATCGCTAATAAAGGATTTGTAGCTCAACGTGTCGAGACTAGCAAACACTTTGTCAGGAGTGGGGGTAAAGTACGCTTGTGAAAACATAATAAGCATCTAAAACAACAAGGGCTGTTTGCGCGGGTATTTACATTATAAGATAAAAACACCCCTTGCATACAGAAAGTGAGAAAAAAAGAAGAGGAAAACGGCTACGAGAAAAGGCAATTACATTTTTATGCAATATAGGTAAGCAAAGAAACAAGATAATTGCATTGCACACACACACATCATGAATGCTGGAAGTCAAATCAAGATGCAACATTAATCGTTTAAAAAAAAACCGGAACCAATCTTCACATTAGTAATATATCTCTATTTTCATTCTTTCAATTAGAATCTTCCATTTTGAAAATTCTACACCATCTTGCCGCCATTGAACTGCGTTAAAATTGTCAATTTTACAAAACAAGTTAAATTCTGTATTTGATAGCGAGATCTCGTGGGACGTAACGTTCAACGGTGCAATTCGAATTGTCTGTTGCTAGCCCAAAGAAATTACTGATTAAAACGATCCCGTCAGAGCGCGGTGCAATCATTATGTTAATGAAACAAAAATGAAACAATTGGCGTCTAATAATTCACTTAGTCTGACAAAAGGCAAAAATTAGAATAACAATGGTTTGCAGTTGGTCTTAATTCCCGCCAATTTTCTATCAGTTTAATCCATGTCATTTTCATTTTATTCGCCTTATCCTTATCAAAACAAGGCTATGATAGATTTGAATTTGTTTAGTTGTTATGCTAGTTTTAAAACGATAACAATGCGTTATATCCAATTAAAGCTCTTTCTTCTAAACAGATCCTACCATCACTACTCCTTTAGCTATCGAGTTAAGGAACCTTTCGTAAGACCATTAGGACTTAAGGAACATTTCGTAAGACCATTAGGAGTTAAGGAATCTTTCGTAAGACCATTAGGAGTTAAGGAACCTTTCGTAAGACCATTAGGAGTTAAGGAACCTTTCGTAAGACCGAAGACCATTAGGAGTTAAGGAACCTTTCGTAAGACCATTAGGAGTTAAGGAACCTTTCGTAAGACCATTAGGAGTTAAGGAACCTTTCGTAAGACCATTAGGAGTTAAGGAACCTTTCGTAAGACCATTAGGAGGGGAGGGGATGGTGTTTACCTCGTTGCCTTCTGAATATTAATATTTATGGATAAAAGAAGGATATATTTGCTTGGGTTTTTTTTAATTAGAAAGATTATTCAAATGGAAATCAGAGAAATGTCATTCGGCACATTTACAATTAGTTTTCAATGTTCAGATGCATTCTCTATGGGTTCAATTTTCGAAATCAGCACAGTATTTATCATATCTAGACCTTCGTTCGTGAAAGCATGTAAAGCGTTTATTTTCTGTTCAATACGATAGCCCACGTCATATCGCAAGTGTGACTCAACATTGCGTTACTAAGGGAATTTATACTCTTTAGAGATACCACAAAGGCGAGAACTTTCTTTTCAATCATTTAGAACATATTGTTTGCAACAGTAAAACAGATCAAAAGAATCAGGTTAGCACTTGAACCCTAGACCACAATTAAACGGATAATAAGACCATTTACAACGGATACAAAAGGCCTAATAAACGGATACAAAGGGCCCATTAAAACGGATACTAAGACCATTTACAACGGATACAAAGGCCTATTACAACAGATACAAAGGCTTATTACAACGGATACAAAGGCCCAATACAACGGATACTAAGACCATTTACAACGGATACAAAGGCTTATTACAACAGATACAAAGGCCCATTAAAACGGATACTAAGGCATATTAGGACGGTTACTAAGGCCCATGAAAAAGATAATAAGGTCAATTAGGACATACACTAGAGCCCATTAAAACGTATACGAGGCCTGCTACGATGGATACTAAGGTCAGAAAACACATTACAACGGATACTAAAGCTATTACTTCGGACACTAAGGCACATTACGACGGATACCGAGACCCATTACAGCAGACATTAGAGGTCCGAGTAGCATTGTGAAAATGGAGCTGATACCTTGGAGAAGTGTAATATAATAATAATTTAATGGAGGGGCCTTGACCTTTATCATGAGGCTTCGGTGGCCGAGTGATCTACAGTGCTCTCCGTTATGAATCTATACTGTATCATTTTTATCTGTATGGTTTCTAGTCATGGGCTTGGCCATTATGGGTACGTAAGAAAACAAGATACTTGCTTCCGGTTGGTCGGTTGTTCTTCCCTGGGTTTTCCCAGGTTCATTTTCCATCAGTTATACTGGCCGCCATATATAACATATACAGTGTGGTGAAAAAAGGCATTAAACTCAACAACAACAACAACAACAACAACATGAAGCCTTATTTGTCAGAGAGGGACCAAATATCAGCATATTTTATTTTGCCTAATGTGAAAAATATGAGGTGTAATTTATAATTTTCAGAATTATATTGTCTTTTAGGTAATTGCTCTGATTCCATTTTGAGGCAATTATGTTCTCTGTTTGCATTTTGAAGATAAAAACTTTGCTTTCCTTCGCGGTTTAATATTTTTTGAAAAAATTTAAATTTATGCGACTCCATTTTCAACATTGGAAGAGATCACCGGGAAAGGGATGAAGTGATAATGGAATGAAGAAGATTTTCCTATGATCTTTAATGAATGTATTGCATTCGTTTGATTATTATAAGTTTCCGAAAATTTTCTGTCACACACACAGACACACAGACACACACAAACACACACACACACACAAACACACAGACACACACACACACATATATATATATATATATATATATATATATATATATATATATATATATATATATATATATATATATATATATATATATATATATATATATATATATATATATATATATATATATATAATATTGAATGACTGATATGTATAACCCCACAAAGAGGGCTAACATTTTCATGGCACACTATGGAATTCATAGAGTACATGGTCGAGACAGATTGTTTTATTGCTGTATTAGATTCTACACAGTACTGTATTGTCACAAATTCGTAGGCTGTACGTAATCTTATACAAGTAATGCAAAATTATCTATATTCTTTATGCAAACACTTTCTAATCCGATCCTTCAAAACGTCCTAATTAACAACTGCAATTTCATTTCTTGCCCAGATTACGCTGTCTCGTAAAGCGGTCACGACCCCAGAGTCGGAGCTAAAAATCCGGAGTAATGCCAAAACAAACACTTCTCCGTAGCTAGCAATTATCAACGTACTTGGAATGGTAATTCGACTGGCTACATTGGTCATCATCTTATAATGCCAATACAGATTTACCTGATTGCCTATTCACATATGTAGATGTAAGTCAATGATTTCAAAGTTTTTTCCTTCGATATTTGTGTGCATTATTAAAACAATGATTCAGATTAAAAACATGTCAAATCAGTAACGTATTGCTTCTTCAAACTGAAATTAAAAAAATTGTGTAGATGTTTATTTGACTTTAAATTCAGCTAAGTATGAAGCGAATAAACCCGGTTCAAACTCGTTTGCGTGTTATATAAGACATTGCAAAGTTTTTGCTTTTACGGTTCATACTTTTACTGAACTTCGGATAATGAACTAATCAGTTCATATAAAGGCTATTAAATATTTATATTTTAAAAGCCACTTTTTCCCGTCCATCAAAATAACAACCCGTCCATCAACAATATCGATCTTTAAAAATTGCATGCAAACCGCTAGCAGTTTCCTGCCAACCTAGCACACACGGACTCTTGCTAATTATTATTGAATCTATAATAATGTTATTAATTACACAAACGATTAAAAGTGCAAGATAATTTCCTTTCTTTAATTAGTGTGCACATGTTTACCTATGTCAAAATTGGGGAGTAGCGTCATCCGCTAGTCATGTATTTGTTTTGCTCCTAAAAACGAGTCTGCATGGTTAATAAGATCTATATAGGCCTATACCTTACAGACCTTACAGGATTATTGAGAGAGAGAGAGAGAGAGAGAGAGAGAGAGAGAGAGAGAGAGAGAGAGAGAGAGAGAGAGAGAGAGAGAGAGAGAGAGAGAGAGAGAGAGAGAGAGATGGATGTGCAGTTGCTTGTACTTGGATCTCCAAGACCACGCACGAAGTGATAAACAGACGGTATAAAATTGCCAACTCTTCTTATCAGCTGATAGCAAACGTCTGTAAGTGGCACTGAAGGGGGTGGTGGTGGTTGTGCTTGTGATTATTATTAAACGATGAATAACATTCTATACAGAAAAAATAGATGAAGAAGCCACCAAGGGTGGCTCCGATGGGATATCAAATCGAATTGCCGTATAAATTTCGGTGCAGTTAAATAAATGTACTTCTGAACATCAAACTATAAACATGAGGTGAAGGGAAGGTCTCTCTCTCTCTCTCTCTCTCTCTCTCTCTCTCTCTCTCTCTCTCTCTCTCTCTCTCTCTCTCTCTCTCTCTCTCTCTCTCTCTCTCTCTCATTTACAACTTACTTAAGTTGATGAACAGACTATATATGTAAGTCTCTTAATTTGTTTATAATCGACCTTGCCACATGTGTTAAAAATGTTACACTGAAGACGTTTCTTGGAGGCTGCTTTTCTTTCATAATATTGAAGTTGTTGAACGGTCGGACTTCGAGTTTATCATTTCCAGAGTTGTTTAAAGTTAAATTAAGAGTTTTTTCTGCTTTTTTGTTTCTTTTTCACTATGTATACAGGATATGCAATTTCCAGCACAATACCATGGTAGTCGATGTAAATAAACATTAGTTTGAAATTTATTTTACCCTTGAGTCTCTGCTACTGGTCTGAAAAGTCAGTCTGTTTAAAATTAGATTTCTACTTTTCTACGTGAAGATCTGAAAGCGACCATTAGGGGAGCCATGTTCTAGTGACCTTTGCATTAACCAATAGAAATACAGCTTACAAATATCTGAAAGTGAATAAAATCGTTCGGCACATATTGATGCTCTTGACCACATTGCTCTGTCTCCCAAATGAGAAGATATAAGACTTTTTATGATTGGCTGACACAATTAGCGATTATGTTAATAGCACAAGTCACCAGAAGATGACCCTTTATCGGTGGCTGTCATATCTTCCAGTAGTACAGTGTAGATCTGATTGTTATCAGGTTGCTGAACATAAATACCATTGGGCGAAAGCAAATCATATCAAATGTGTTTCAGTTCATACAGGCGAATCAAAAAAAAGTTAAAAACAGAGCCTGACATGATAGATAAATTGAAATGATCAAAAGATTTTTTTAAAAAAATTGCTTACGATGTTTAACCTCATTTGGATCACTCTCAGCTCTTTCCGGTCAGAGTGGAAGTTCGACTCACAGAAAGAAAATCGGAGGTATTCCTAACGATTTACTTGACCTGCCATGATTCATCTCCTTAACGTGAATTCTTGTGCTTATATTTTAATATTGTGTGAAACTGAAACACGCCACAGAAAGTTTTGAACAATGTCGGCTAATTTATTCTTAGTTGAAAACTGTTTATAAACTCTTATTCTTTCCACTTCATATTGAAATATTCCAGTGCAAATTTTCATTCTGTATAAAACATTCTCAGAAAGAATTCACGTATTCATGTGACCCTGGGTCAGCAAATCCAAAACGAGGCTAAGCTAGGCACAACCGTATAGATTTCTTAGAACCAGGGGACCAAACTATGGCAGGTAAAAGGTTTTTGTTAAAATTAAAGAGAAAATTATATTCATAAACATATTACTGAATATCACATACATAAAAAGACAAAATTTTATATTGTTTAGACACGATTCTTCCCCATCATGTTTACAATATCTGATGTTTGCATTTACATATTGGGTGTTAAAATTCATCCATGTACGAGTACCACAAGAATAATATTGTTACAAGCCAAGAGTATTTACTTGACCGAGAGGTGTCAAAACCCTGGCGCGATTATCGCTAGAAGTCATAAGTTTACCCCAAATTTCCAAAGACTTTTATACAACTTCAGTTGTAAGTTAGAAACCCCGACGTGTCAATTATATAATTCTAATCAATGCAAGACCACATTATTCACAACTTGCCAAATATCTAAAACCGCACATCTGCATAGTTTCTCTTCATTAACTTTCCGTACCGCCAGCAGTTCACACCGTAGAAACTACAACTATCCCATAACACTGGGAACCATTTTAACTACGCTACCTTAGGCCCGTCAATAATGGTTTCAAGGCACATCATGCTAGTACAACTGCATCGTATTTGCCGCCATGGTGACATAAACGGTAACTGCCGGGTCGCTTCTTCTTTATTTCATTGTGTAATTAACCGGTTTCTACCGTGAAACTGCCACTGTTGTTACAACGCCAATGTACACTAAAATATTTTGATAAGGACTATATTATTCCAGGGACAGTCATGTGGTTTGGGTCTGAATTCGCTAGTCATTAAACATGGCATCGAGCAAACACGCTAACACTTTCTCTCCGTGACGTTTGCTCACAGTAATTGGCTAATTATTTCTGGCTAAGGAATATTTCCCACTGCACCGAATTTCAATAATCAAACAAGTAATCACACAAACTTAAGAATTGCTTATATGGGTCGCTATAGCCGAATGCTCAGCTAATACCTTGTATTACAATATTAATTATAATCAATGAAGAAGTTTACATAAATAAGGGACCAATTTGTCCTTCTGATACAAATTAAAATGCAAGCATGCCCTTATGTACCCAAAACTATTTAAAGCACACTACTGGGGGGGCCTGGGGTGGATCTGGTTGGTTAAAAGGGCAGTTTGTGTCGCTATGCACATTTTGTAGTTGTTTTGTTCTGACCGAGTGTTTTGACAACAATATTGTTTGATCATAGCTGAACATTTAAATCATACATAATAGAAACAAAATTCATGCTTTAAATAGTTTCATTTCTATATCATTGACTTGTATTTTGTGTGCTGTTGGGAGAAAGGACACTCACGGCTGGACGTTTAAGAGAATGGACATATTTGTAATATTTGAATCCTTTTGTCATCTTTTCCTTCCCTGAACTGCTGAAGACACCCGTGATGAAATTCAAAATGCAACAGAAGTATCTGGCAAACAGCTCAGATCGTTACTCGATATACAGTAGGATGCCACATCGATCGGTGGTGCAAGTTTTCGTAATTATAATATATACAGTGGTAATTTTATAATATAAAATATTCTTACGCAAAAGGAAACAATGTCTATAAAATGCATTACATCCATTACAGCCGCGATCAGTATAATATATTCTATCGCAAAAGGAATCTACATATATATCATATGCAGCATATCTGCGATCTGCCAAGCTTAGCCTCATTTTTGCGAGACATTATTATTCATAAGGATTTCATTAAAAATTGTATTTCATTTGATTAATTTTTCTTAAGATGATATAATACATGCATAAATGCATGTTATAGTAGCCAAGATTTAATACTGCCTTTGTAGTCAAAAACATGCTCTGAGTTTCCCGCAAATAAGACTGTCCATTAAACCAACATGGGAACAGTGGCACTGATTTGAACAGCTATTACGCATGCCAGGGCCATAAACTTGAGTAAAAATGGCATAAGTTAAATAGAATATTTCCATTGCGCTTTCTTGCCTTTTAATTGAGGTATGTAATATTTCTTATTCAGTACTTACTTTTGCTGCCAACGAAAGTTATTGACCATGTTAATGACATCATGATCTCAAAACGTGAGTGAGGTCGCGAGAAATATGGCGCACGAACCAAGGACAAGCACGAAGTTAATACAGTCATCGATACTTCTCAAAACTGGTAAGCTTTTAGCCAGAGAACATCTACTTGATACAATGAAAATAACATTTTACGACATTTCAACCATCAATGAAATGCCTGCACTTTTAGCCTGAAACTTTTAAATTAAAAGAGTGGATAAATCATGAAGTTTCCAAAACCTGAAACTTTTGCGTACATTGCTCTTAGTGATGACGAGTATCGAATTGTATCGTCAAGGATTTATTGTGATGTTCATAAAACAATGGACAAGTTATAAATGACCTGTATTTACAAAGTCACCAACCAGCCCACCTACAGAATTTGACGGTAAAAGCCGAGGGCGTCCCGATTGTTTCAATCCATTGTCTTGTAGGCGATCAACGTTATAAATAAAACGACATCATTGTACGACATGTGCCAAGACGTTCGAGTTACAGTTGTGTACAATGACTTAGATGTGTTATCACATAGTATGTACAGTTTTCCCATTGCATGTGCAATTTCATATTTTTCTTATAAATCATACGTTAAAATATTACTTTATGTGATTCTGATAGGTCCAAATAAACCACTGAAATTACTGTGCAGTAACCTCTTTGCTGAGATCGTGGGAAAACGTTTTTAACTCCGTCTTCTGGAATGTTTTGTTTTGAATTGACATTTTTGGCGGCCATTTTTTAAAACTCAACTCGCGATAGGAAATTGAGGAAAAATCATACAGCCAGTCTGAATATGGATATGTTACCTATACAGGGTTTTTTTTTATAGCAATATCATCATAAGAAAGAATGGCGTAAAACTAAAAGAGAAGAACAACAGTAAGTAAAACTAAGTGTATTGCTTATTTGATCACATCTGGCAGGGTGGGGGAGGAGGGTGGTATATAGATTTTACCGTGTTTACAAGCGTGATTTAAATGTCAACTTACAGAAGTAAATAAACTCACCTCTGTTCACAGAAGAATTTGAGCATAAATTTGTCTCATAACTGACAGACCTTTATCCATCCACAACTTCTTTACGTAATTTGTTTATGTCTCCTGTACATGCTATTGTTCCAAATCAAATACTGCAAATATCCGTCATAAATGCATTGTAGTAAATGTGGGAATTTTTGCATCCAGTAATCTTATTTCACATGAAAATCACAACAATGTAATGTTTAGTTCCGAAAGTGACATTTTAGGGTAATCATATACTCTAGGCCTACTGTGTACCATATTAAACAATGTGGCATCACATCGAATTAATGATTATGTTTCGAAAAAAAAATGATTTTGTCGTTATAGAATGTTTTGCTATTTGTAAAACAGTACAATTTACTTTTACTAGTTCAGCTTTGTTTGGGACTATTTTTTATGGTTAACAACAAAAAGCTCGCAAAAACTGAACAGTACTCAATACGTTTCATAAATTCAATATTAAATTATTACCCATTTTGAGATTACCCCCCTCTATCTCTCTCTCTCTCTCTCTCTCTCTCTCTCTCTCTCTCTCTCTCTCTCTCTCTCTCTCTCTATCTATCTATCTATCTATCTATCTATCTATCTATCTATCTATCTATCTATCTATCTATCTATCTATCTATCTATCTATCTATCTATCTATTGACAACATATCATAATATTGCAATAAAAATAGTTAATGACTAGTTGAAATGCGTAGATTGTTTCTACATCCTTCGGAAACTATTTTATTCTCTTACGTATTCAGAAAATAGACGAGAGTGTATTTGAATAGGAAACTACCGTTTTGCTATTAATATTAACATGATAGAAAAGATAAAATAAAACTGATAATATAATTTTATTTAAAAGAGAAAGGTATAATGTAAATATTGCCCGTATTAGAAGCCATAATAAACTGGAATCATGCCAAAAGAAGCATCTTGCCTAAATGCAGTATCGATTCTTTTATTTATATGGAAGAATAAAAAGATGTCATTCATACACTCCATAAAAAATAAGATCAATATATAAAAAATGAAATTTCAGAAATATGACGAAGAAATCAAATATTATTGGAACTCAAATTCTTTGAAAGTCTTTAAGCTGTATGTTGTCTCAGAATAGAAATTATATCATATAAATGCAATTAAAAATATAAGCTATAAAATTATAAATATAAACTATACTAATATAAGCATAAGATTTAAAGTAGATTTTGGAATGGCCATATTTAGTATCGTACATTTTAACATTCAAATGACAAAACTCTCGTCCTCTTATAAAGAATATCAATAGATGTTTCGAGTATACTTCTGACTTATAATACTTCTTATGGTCTTGTTTTGCCAAATCCATACACTTAATGATTTATGATGATTTCGTATTGTTTTGGTTTTTACCATATGCATGCATTTATTTGGGCAGAACCATCGGAAGTGACGATATAGAAAGAGACAAAAGCTTGAAATTAATTACAAGGATTCCGGATTTGGAGCCAGGATCGCGGACCTTTGTCACAACGAACTCGTGCTCGCATTAAATTTACCTGTAAATCTTAAATTGTTTTTCTCAAATTGTCTCTTTTCTGACAGACAGGAACCTCTACTGCCTAATGACTTCCCGTGCAAAGTGTTCATTTTCGTGACCTTTAACAGGGATTGTCTATGGACGATCTTCAGAATGAATTAAGCCTTACTTTTGATAAATTAGAAATGTAATAGGCTTCGACATACCCATTAACCGTTACACTCGAAATAAAGTCTTTTTCGCACAAATAATAACAATAATAATAATTGTAAGAACATTGAGAAAATTTGACAATCTTGATATTTTGGTGTATGTCCCTCCGGGACAATGCGTGCATGAGAATAATTTAGACTGTTTTGTATTGTTTAATTAGAATAAAACAGTTACTGCAACAAGTGTTGTTTAGTGCCTGTTTCTTTTTGATAAGGCAATACACTGTACCGTCGCCGTCATATTTTTGTCATAATAAATCATTATGCACTCCTATCAACTGTTTGAGTTAAAAACATTGCAATGTGTTTGGAAGTCCTTCAAAGTTGGTCTATCTGCTATTCATTTCTTGCTCAAAGAAACAAAATGTAATAAAAAAAACGAAGTCAGCCTTAATTTAATATTATTAGTCATTGTTTTTCCTCTTTATCTTTGAAATCCTGTGGTGGTATTCTGCGTTCAAGAAACCGATGACAAAGCAAAGAATTTTGTGGGGTTTTTTTAATACTATTTCCAAATATACAATCTATTTATAGCACATAGGTCTGTACATCTACAACTGTACAATATGGACCTGTACAATAGAGATATCCATAATACAGAACCTTTACAATTCAGATCCGTATAATATAGACCATTTTTAATCTAGATCCATATAATATAGGCCTATAGATTTGTATAATAAAAACATATAGAACTGTAAAATATAGACCTATAAATCTGTATAATATAGACCTATAGATTTGTATAATAAAGACCTATAGATCTGGATAATATAGACGTATAAATCTATATAATACAGACCTATAGATTTGTATAATAAAAACCTATAGATCTGTATAATATAGACCTATAGATCCGTATAATAACGATCTATAGAACTGTGTAATATAGACCTATAAATTTGTATAATATAGACCTATAAATTTGTATAATAAAGACCTATAGATCTGTATAATATAGACGTATAAATCTGTATAATATAGACCTATAAATCTGTTTAATATAGACCTATAAATCTGTGTAATATAGACCTATAGATTTGTATAATAAAGACCTATAGATCTGGATAATATAGACGTATAAATCTATATAATATAGACCTATAGATTTGTATAATAAAAACCTATAGATCTGTATAATATAGACATATAGAACTGTGTAATATAGACCTATAAATCTGTATAATATAGACCTATAGATCTGTATAATATAGACCTATAAATCTGTATAATATAGACCTATAAATCTGTTTAATATAGACCTATAAATCTGTATAATATAGACCTATAGATCTGTAAAATATAGACGTATAAATCTGTATAATATAGACCTATAAATTTGTATAATATAGACCTATAAATCTGCCTAATATAGACCTATAGATCTGCATAACATAGACCTATAGATCTGTATAATATAGACCTATAGATCTGTATAATATAAAGCTATAGATCTGTATAATATAGACCTATACATCTGTATCATATAGACCTATAGATCTGTATAATATAGACCTATAGATCTGTACAATATGATCTGCATAATATAAGCTTGTACAATCTAGATCTGTATAGTATAAACCTATAGATCTGTATAATATAGACCTATTGATCTGTATGATCCAGACCTATACATCTGTACAATATAAATCTGTACAATCTAGATCTGTATAATATATATATCTGTACGATATGATCTGTATATTTTAGACCTATATATCTGTATAATATAGACCTATTGATCTTTATAATATAGACCTGTACAATCTAGATATGTATAACATACACCTATAGATATGTATAATATAGACCTGTACAATCTAGATATGTATAATATAGACCTGTACAATCTAGATATGTATAATATAGACCTATAGATATGTATAATATAGACCTGTACAATCTAGATATGTATAATATAGACCTATAGATATGTATAATATAGACCTGTACAATCTAGATATGTATAATATAGACCTATAGATATGTATAATATATACCTCTACAAGATCTGCATAATATAGACCTGTATAATCTTGACCTGTATAATCTAGATCTCTACAAAATTGATCTGTACAACCTGGATCTGTACACAACTCTAATTCATGTCCATATCTCTGGTTATCAACCTGTCAAACTGGATCCCTGAAGAAGTTGAAGTCCTAAAACTACCCGAGGCGTTGCATTCGTGAACCGAAAAGGAAGTCAGGAACTGCTTGAAAAGAATATATGTTCAACAGGATCATCTTCAGTAAGTGTCAAGCGGTACCATCCACATAATCTGTTTTCCCAGTAGGCGGGTATCGATTTAAATCATCGCTTCAACTCCACTACAAGCAGGAGGGCATCTTGACTCGACTGCTTATTAAAACTGTCCCCACCCAAAGGGGAATGTCTGAAATTCATCATTTAGGCTCTGTAATGGAAAATTGGATTTTTGACGGCCTTAGATTTAAGAGGCATAAAAGGTTAAAGGTGTTTTAATACAACGAAGACCTGACTTGAGAGAAGAACAAAACGAATTATTCACGAACCTATAACAGTGTAATCGGTCTGAACAAATTCACTATAGGACTTAAAGTGTGAGATTTCTGGGTTATTTGCGAACCACTCGGGGAAGAGGCTGCGTTAGTTGTGGGGGAGACTTGGAAGCCTGTCGGACCATGGGTGAATATTAGGTGAAAGGTTATATTCTATACCAGCTTACCACAGTATTTTGGGTCGTTTCTATAAATATTAGCATTCATGCTTAACACATAAATACGCTCCATCAGATTTGTGTGAACATTTAGTTATTATTTATTGCTTATGAAGTTTATAAAAACAGAACAGCAATAACAACAACAATAACAACAACACAATAATAACAACAACAACAACAACAACAACAATAATAATAATAATAATAATAATAATAATAATAACAATGAAAATAATAATGATAATAATGATGATGATGATAATAATAATAATTATAATAATAATAATAATAATAATAATAATAATAATAATAATAATAATAATAATAATAATAATAATAATAATAATAATAATAATAATATTATTAATAATAATAACAATAATAATAATACATGCAGACGGTTTATTTGTCTTTCCTGACATTGCACAAAAGTTGCACAAGGTCAATAGGCTGAATATGGAAAAGAAACCAAGAGTGATTTTGTTTCGCAGAGCAGTTATATCGGAAGCTATGAAAAGTTATAATAAAGTCAAGGAGAGGCATATATTGAATCAGATGTCAAGTATCTAGGATGCATATTTTCTTTAAGAAAATCCCTGGCATATGTGACAGAAAACACTGTTTATAAAAATGAAATTTTGTAGATTTTGAACCGACGTCCTGTAAATTTGCTAAAATATCTATAACTACGTCTGTTTCAATTGAAGGTAGTGCCCATTCTTAACTATGAGGCTGAGGTGTGTTTTTTATGACAATAATATTGAAAAAGCTAATTTGTTTGCTTTTATTGTAAATATATTCTTGGCATATCTAAGTGTATTCCAAAGGCATTTTACTGCTTGAATTAGTTAGAATTGATATATAGAATGTAATATATAAACGTACTTTGAAATGGTGGTTTATAATTATATAAATGCTAGAAGATAAATATTCTAAAAATTATACAATTTACAACTAAAATGAAAGGAAAATTGTAAATGCTGAGCTAACAGTGTTAAGAAGGTTTTATTTATGTTTGACAAATTTTTGTCTAGTCAAGGGGTGAATGATATAAAAGCATTTCTTCGACTGTGTAGTCAGAGATATAAAGATATATATTTGGCAAGAACTTAATGAAATTAAACAAATTTTAAATACTATGTTTCCTTGAGAATAAAATTCATTTGTCAAAGATATATAAAAATGCAGGGAGAAAGATTTTTGTTACGTGACCACTATATTTAGAGGGGGTAATTCTAAAATCAGAGATAAAGGAAGATAGGAAAATATTTGCTATGAAGTTTATTGTTTTTTTTTGTGGTTAATGTCGAACTGGATTTCATTTTATTATTTTCTGTCAGCATTATGGAGAATTACGAAGAAAAAAATTGACCTTCCTTCGAATAGCAAAATCCAAATTAAGAAACATTTAAGACTTTTATACAATATTAAAGTGAAGAATAATTTAACCATGTTATATTAAAAATTTAAGGTTCCGTGTTATCGTCAACTTCTGCTACATCGACATTTAGTTTAATGACACAAAACGTCTGTTTGCTCCATGCTGGGTTCTCTTTAATTTATATATTTGTATTTCACCTAGTTAGAAAAAATACAGTAATGATTAATTGCTTGTATAACACTAACAATTGATACATGTTCTTCTGTATCCTCAAAACAATACTAAAACACCTTATGTATGTGTATGTGTGTGTGTGTGTGTGTGCGTGTTTGATGGGCCAGTGGTCTGAATAATAAATAATAATAATAATAATAATAATAATAATAATAATAATAATAATAATAATAATAATAATAATAATTATTATTATTATTATTATTATTATTATTATTATTATTATTATTATTATTATTATTATTATTATTATTATTGTTGTTGTTGTTGTCATTATTATTATTATTATTATTATTATTATTATTATTATTATTATTATTATTATTATTATTATTATTATTATTGTCGTTGTTGTTGTCATTATTATTATTATTATTATTATTATTATTATTATTATTATTATTAATTGAAGAAGAAAATAAAGAACATGAAGTTTACAATGATGATGTTGATGACGACGATGATGAATAATTCAATAAATGCACATAAAAGACTTACAAATACGTACTCCACTTTGTACTCCACATACAAAGTGGTTTTCAGGATAAAACAATAACTTAGAGACGTTGATTTAATATCAGATATTTCGGACATTAAAGTTTCTAAATCGTTACAAAGGCTGATAATGCTCAGGAATGCCTTGAATGCACGGCATGGAAGCGCATGTTATGCTCTTTCCTAAAAATGATTGACTTACTCTTTTTTTCTTCCTGGTTGTTTAATTTTCCTAATTATCCTTTTCAAATATGTTTTTAGTAACCATTACATCGCTGCATCTACTGCTTCAGTTACGTTCATGAGGCAAAACCAGCATTGGCTTCGTACATATATTCGTCTTTCTTGACATAATAAAGTTTATCCGTCTTGTTGACACTATCTGACATAAAGTAACCGAGATCGTCTCTCAAACAAGTTATTATAACGTAACTGTTTATTATTTCATATTCTAATTTTCCACCGCATATGTCATGATTATGTTGTGATAATATCTATCAAGTGCAAATCAAAGCTTGTTTGTTCTCTAAACATGATGGTGTTGGTTTTTCCCATCCCTATTCTTAGCAATGTGTTTTTCTTGTGAATACAAGTAGTTGGAGAGGGTGTCTTTCTATTCCAGACAAAATTACACACGTGCGCTCATCTATTCCTATTGACATTATAAACAGTTAAAAGAATCCGCCCTTTTCTTTCAGTACAAGAAAGGTTGACAACTAAAGAGAAAATAGAAACATGTACAAGAACTCAGACCTCGACAGTTGTGACTTCATGCACCGTCTTTAATATTTGGATAGGATTTATTCCTCATTTCTTGATGTTCGACTGAATCAAAAGGATTATCTCTGACATCAGCTGCTATCACAAAAAGAAAAAAAGCAACGAAATGTGAGAATGCATAGCAGGCATACATACATACATACATACATACATACATACATACATACATACATACATACATACATACATACATACATACATACATACATACATACATACATACATACATACATACATACATACATACATACATACATACATACATACATACATACATACATACATACATACATACATACATACATACATACATACATACATACATACATATATACATACATACATACGATGATCGATAGATAGTTTTTTTTACAACTGAATAATGTTTCATGACGAAATATGATGAAATGTATATAAATAAATTAAATAAAACATTGTTTACTGTGTGTGTATTTTATTAATTATTTTATACAACTTTGCTTTTGCACAGTAAGATGAGGATTGTTGCATAAGAAGGCGTCGCTAAGAAAGTGTTTCTTTCTTAATTATTTTTTAATTATGTGGCCAAAGTTGTTTTTTTTTTTAAATTGTTTCCTAATAGAAATTCCCAGGGTCCATTAAAACAATGGATAGTTCGTCGTTTTCGTAATTTTTCTGGGGAAAAAAATGAATTAAAAATTTTATCTGCATACACATAGGACGTATATTTTAACAAATTTTATTAGTACATATATTATTTTCCTCTTAACAAGTATTGCCAAGAATTAAAGGATATAATAATATGTAAATTAAATTTCTTTTCAATCCAGTCTGTGTTTAAAATATCGTCTTTGATCATGTATAAGACCGGTCGAACTACCAACATCATAGACCCAGTTCAAAATGTGACAAAATATCTAGGTCTATATAGTTTGATTAGATTAAAAAGCTGAATTCTCAACTTATATCCTAATTTGTTGGCGGATGATGAGAAGAGGAATCAGGGTTACATTGTTTGAAGTGGATTCGATTTATATGCTAATATAGACAGTTTCTTTACTTTTACACGTGATAGTTATTAATTACGATTATATATATATATATATATATATATATATATATATATATATATATATATATATATATATATATATATATATATATATATATATATATATATATATATATATATATATATATATATATATATATATATATATATATATATATATATATATATAAAGAATAAAAATCATATGGCGAATAACAACCCTTTTAAGCGTACTGGATCCACCAAGGAATCACGTGTCAGGGATTAATTAAAATAGATGCAATAAACTGACGACGAACAGTACGAAACTAGTAACGAACTAGGCTAGTTAGTTACTAGTTTCGTACTGTTTGTCGTCAATTTATTGCATCTATCTATCTATCTATCTGTCTATCTATCTATCTATCTATCTATCTATCTATCTATCTATCTATCTATCTATCTATCTATCTATCTATCTATCTATCTATCTATCTATCTATCTATCTATCTATCTATCTATCTATCTATCTATCTATCTATCTATCTATCTCTCTCTCTCTCTCTCTCTCTCTCTCTCTCTCTCTCTCTCTCTATATATATATATATATATATATATATATATATATATATATATATATATATATATATATATATATATATATCTGTCATTGCGTTAACTTATCTAATATCAAATACCGATACAAGTTATTATATTTCACATATTGTCTGTTGTTTTATTAGTAAGAGATGTAAAGGTCTGGTTCTATCTGTTCCCCTAATTGTATAAACGTATCTACATGATTATTACAATATTTGTCTTGCTGAATAAATTGAATATGAATGTTATTTTTGTAACCATCCGCAGCTAAGTAGTCCTTATAATTTGCATCTCAAGTGAAGCGAACTATAAGCACGCTATTCCCCAGCTAACTCCGGTCGGCTTCAAAAGAAACAGTAGCAGTTATTCTAACCAAAATATGTTTGGGTGACTAAGAGTAACGGGTCATTTGTCTTAAACTTAATTACTTAATTATATTCACAGCCACAACTCGGATCATATATTGGGATACGTATATTCGTTTCATAGCGTATAAAAACAAAGTAATTGATAGATTAGCATCAAGGTATCCGCCTCCTCAATCCCGACACACTTTTAGGAGGGTTACCATTTGTTGGGGCAAATAACTTCAAAGTTTTTGTTTGTGTGTTTGCTTGTTGTTTTTGTTTTTACATTTTATTTGAGGGAGTAAGGAAAATTACTTGATAATCGTACTTTTTCGAAAAAGAATTGTTGCCTCTATGAAGCATATAAATGTTAAATATGTTCACCTCGTAAGTCACAAAAGGTCGGTTTGGAGGTAAATAGACAGGTCACATAAACAATGTGCTGCATATTATAGTCATTTAGTCGTAATTAAAAAAGAATAAAATTGATGGTGATTTTTATTTAATTGTTTAAGCTTTCAAGCTTGATTATCTTTTTTCTTTGATATACTTTAAAAAAGGAAGACCATTAAAATTTGTCACTTATATGATGCGACTAAAGCATCACGGGAAAATGTAAACATGTCATGTTTGTTAAAATCAACGATTACTAATTTTTGAACTAATTCACGGCGAACAATGGGCACTGATAACAATTCATAATGAGCGTTGATAGGTTGTGAAGAAAAAATAGATCATGGAAAATAGACCTTATTCCACAGACACATTAATGATTTTATATACTTGAAAGATATCATTACATTTAACGAAGGATAAACCTGCCATTATCCTTGATATGTTCTTATTACTGTTATTCCTATCATGCTTTTTTGCTTAATATATAATTGTGTTCCATATATTCGGGTATCTTCAAAGTCAAAAGAACTAGGTATAAAGGAGGAATTTGTTTAACTTTCTATTTAAATGCGCCTGGAGAACAGACTATATTACCTGTCAGCAGTCAGGAAAGGTAATATATTACTTGTTTCAATTTGCATAATATAGGAATTATTTAATATTTCACAACGTCATAATAGTATCGGTTAATCCAGGAAAGAACTCTTCAAATCCAAATATTAAAAATGGATCAAGTATATACATTACAAAGAAAGAAATGTTTTATATATATATATATATATATATATATATATATATATATATATATATATATATATATATATATATATATATATATATATATATATATATATATACACACAAACATTAATAAGCTCGCATCACCACTAAATAATGGCACTGAATGTGTTTTATGAACTCGTGTGTAGCAGACACACTCACAAGACTACCTAATGATTAATTTTCACACACACACACACACACACACACACACACATATATATATATATATATATATATATATATATATATATATATATATATACACACACATATATATATATATATATATATATATATATATATATATTTATATATATATATATATATATATATATATATATATATATATATGTGTGTGTGTGTATATATATATATATATATATATATATATATATATATATATATATATATATATATATATATATATATGTGTGTGTGTGTGTGTGTGTGTGTGTGTGTGTGTGATGTGATATGATTGTGATTTTTAACGTAGCTTTAACAATTTTTCAGTCATATCGCTACGATGTCTGCAGTGTGGCAGTTTATGGTGATGTCTAGCACAGAGGCATCATGCCGCAGACATGTAGCATGATGTCTCACCCAGTCACATTATCCTGACACCAGGCCGACCAGTCCTAACACTTACCTCTAAATGCTGAGCGTCAAGCAAGGCAGCTGTTAGTACTTTTTTTGTAAGTCTTTGGTATGACTCGACCGAGGATAGAATCCACGACCTCCTGCATCCGAGACGGACGCTCTAACCACTAGGTCACCGGAGCGGTTCTAGATTCCTATGAAAGAAATCAAAGCATGTAGAATTTTTTATTACAATAATAAATATATGCCAAAACAGAATAGAAAGTGCTACACCTGAAAACTACAGCAGAATGCTAGATAATAGCAGGCAGAATTATTAATTTAATACAAAGAGTACTATCATACAGGTAAGAGAATTAAAATTCACTTTGTTCGAAACTCCGTAAAATAGGAATTAAAATTCTCTAACCTGTATGATAGTAACATTTGTATTAAATTAATAATTGTGCCAACTATTATCAAGAATTCTTCTATAACATCCAGGGATAGCACTTTCTGTTATGTTTGGTATATATTTAAAATTCTTTTCAATATAACTCTTATACACACACACACACACACACACACACACACACACACACACACACATATATATATATATATATATATATATATATATATATATATATATATATATATATATATATATATATATATATATATATATATATATATATATATATATGTGTGTGTGTGTGTGTGTGTGTGTGTGTGTGTGTGTGTATAAGAGTTATATTGAAAAGAATTTTAAATATATACCAAACATAACAGAAAGTGCTATCCCTGGATGTTATAGAAGAATTATATATATATATATATATATATATATATATATATATATATATATATATATATATATATATATATATATATATATATATATATATATTAATACTCATTAAAAGAACATTCATAAAAGGATTAGAAACTATATTTTGGACTTATTTGTATCTGTTTTGATGAGTGTATTTTATTGTAGACCATAAAGAAATTTGTTTATAAGAAACTTAGAGTGATCTAATTAGTAGGTCGCAACGAATTTAATTTTTATTTAAATGTGGTTTTTATCTGTTTCAATAACCTTTCCTACAAAACACTGAGATAAAAACGAATGCAAATAACTCATTAATTAATTAAGCATAGGATTCAATACGTATTTATTACCGTCTATGCCCACTTATAGTTCGAGTCAAGCTGCGAACAAGCATAGAGCCTGTTTATCTGGCATATCAAGGTTTATGGTGTTAATTCTACGGACTATTCTTAACCGATAAGATAGATCCAGATCTGCTGATACACTGTGCGACTGCAGATCTTGATCTGTGTAGTTTTCAATTGGCCACGACTTTTAAGAGAGAATATACGGTACTCGTAATTACATTATTAAATTGTCAATAAGTGAAATGAGAGTAGTGTGTTAAAACTGCACAATCTCGCAATCTGTTTTCTTCTAAGCTAATATTTAATAAAGAGTATATATTTCTGTTACAACGTATCCATACCACAGACCTTTGAAATTCTATCACTAGCAATAAATGTCAGAATACTGGAAAAGAAAATTTTGAACAACCCAATACATACATACGTAAGTGTGTTACATACATACATACATACATACATACATACATACATACATACATACATACATACATACATACATACATACATACATACATACATACATACATACATACATACATACATACATACATACATACATACATACATACATACATACATACATACATACATACATACATACATACATACATACATACATACATATGAATCCCACCTAGATGCATGCATACTGAAAAGGAATTTTGGTATGGGTCAAGTCTACATATAACAAAAATAA
The DNA here is from genome assembly GCA_016746295.1 of Potamilus streckersoni. NCBI lineage: Eukaryota > Metazoa > Mollusca > Bivalvia > Unionida > Unionidae > Potamilus > Potamilus streckersoni. Next base: position 617,652 of record JAEAOA010001235.1, read on the forward strand.
TCTAATGTTTATGGGATATTTTGTAACAATCTATTCTTATTGACGTGAGCTTGTGGAATGTTAATATTTCCGACTCTGACTCCAGAATATGCATACAACATGTACAATTCTAATGCCAAATGAAAATTTGCAACAGGAGAACGGATCGTCATTCCGTTTAATCACAACGTAAGGTTGCCTAGAAAGAGGCATGGTTCGTTCATATCATGAACGTTATCGAAATTGGTGACGTGGGCTTTGCTGTTGGTCTTGTTTGCGTGTTTGTTTTGTTTTGTTTGTTGGTGTGGAGGAGAGGTCTATTTTATTGTTTTGTTTGTTTTGTTTTTGTTTTTGTTTTTTTTTCTTGGTTTTTTGTTTTGTTTTGTTTGTGTGTGTGTGTGTGTGTGTGTGTGTGTGTGTGTGTGTGTGTGTGTGTAGAGGGAGCGGGGTCTGTTGAAAGCTTAATTATTTTATAAACAATGGAAGAAATATTTTAATGATAGTTCTGGACGGTGAAATTATTCAGGGTATTATATAATGATTATAAACATTAGATACTGTATATGGTAGTGATTCTTAAAAATTAATATTTAGTTTTCTTTTCTTTAATTGTCTTTTCTGCTCCATTTTTTTGTCTTCGCAGACTTCTAAAAACAACTAGTATTTATGTAATTTTCAGATTGTATCTATTTTTATCTTTCACGTTGAACACGTTTTCGCAAAGATTCATTTTTATCCCTCCCTGCATATTTTTTTGGAATCAACAAACTGTGAATTATATTTTGTCCAATTCATCTTTAAATATTAGTTATTTTTCGCTATTTCCATGAATAACTGAAAACATACTGTCGAGTATTTTAACCTATGTGCCCTATGATTAACTTGGAAGAATCCCATTGGAATTCCGTGACGAACAGAATGGTTCGTTTCGGATGACAGCTATGAGCAGTGAAGACAATGAACTCTCTAGTAATCTTATAGTTGAGGCAAAATTACAAATAATGAGGACTTACAGCCAATTATTTATATGGATCACTTAAACTTGAAATCTATTTAGGTCATTAGGCAGTAATTTGTGTGTTTGATTCCGTACATGTTTATAGTTTTAAATTAAGTACCACAATATATTTTTGTCACAAATCGTAAAATGAATAAAGCAATTTACAGTTTGCTTGATAAACTTAAAAAAAAATTATAAGCATGACAACAGTTTTAAATGTACCTGAAGTTATTAACACGACAAACATTCCGCTGATGTATTCATACAATACCGGTTGAAAATGGGCGTGGGAAAATACGCAGTATTCTGAAAGAATATGTACACTGTCATTTGGCTGTGCTCTAGAGGAAGATGGATTTCACTGCCGTTCTGAGCGTACGTAATTTATTCCAACAGCCAAATGCACTTAAATTAAACTATTCATATATTCGACAACTTATTAAAATAAAGGGAACTGAGTGTGTTTATCACCCAAAAATGTTGATGATCCACATATTTTGTCATTTACGTTAGCCTGACGTTTTATAATTTTCCCTGGTATGTTGCTAATAGGCAGCGCCGTTATTAACCCATTGTCCAGATTAATTCAGGTGGCCAGATTAACCCATAGGCCAAATGCATCCATAGGCCAGAATAACTTATAGCGTAATAAGGCTGTAACTTTTGGCCCTTGCATTTTGTAGGATCTCGAGTCCTTTTTGATTTGCAGCTAAGCGACCTTCCCTCTTTGGACCCTTCATGACCCTGCTAACACGTGATAACTCATTTGAACGGAGGAGATGGTCTCATTACCCCATATCAAAGTCTGCACCATTATTTCTTTCATGAATGTACATACCTAATACTGTTATTTAAAAAAAAAATCCGCTTTTGATTTTTTAAAAATATTTACTCCTCTCTCACTCCAACTCTGTCCATGGAGCTAAATTCTACTAGTGTGTACTAAAAGAAAATGAGTAGTTTAATTATTAATATTAATTTCTACTGACGGTAACAGTGTACAAATAATCGTGACAAGAAGCACTGGTACATTATGGTTTGTGTAACCTGTTCTTGAGCCACCAAGAATGGTATTTTTATATTATGTGTGTATGTGTGTGTATAACAGGCCAAATTTAAACGTACGGTCCCAGGCTCATATAAATGGTATTTTTGTGAAGGTCAAAGTATTAGAAATAACAAATTAGCAAAAAATATACATCTTTTCATAGTTTTTGCTCATATTATGTGCAAATAACTTATATTTTGCCTGCGAAAAAAAAATCCCCAAAAGCGAGCATTTTTATTTTTGCAGTGTAAATACTTAATTAAAAAAATCCAGTTATTGAATGCTTTTTGAGGTTATATTTATGGTTAGTGTTAGGGCTAGAGTTAAGGTTTGGGATATGAATAGGTTTTAGGTTAGGGATAGGGTTAGGGTTTATGAATTACGGTTATGGTTGGAGTTAGGGTTAGGGTTAGGGTTTAGAGTTAGTGTTAGGTTTAGTGTTTAAGGTTTTGGATAGGGTTAGGGTTAGGTGTTATGGGTTAGGAATTAGGGTGTGTAGTTAGGGTTAGCGTTATGTTTAGGGTCAAGGTTAAGGTTGGGTTGTTTTGGTATTAGAAGCTTTGATTGGACCATGGGTTGATTCTTGCTAAGCAGAGATAATATTATCATAATTTTGTTGAGGTATAATTTAGGAATTTTGTGGTACATTAAAGGAAATTTGTGGAAATGTTATTGACTGAGTCCAGAATTTACTGTCATAAGTATGTAGAATTTATAATTGTGAGTGGATTTCCAATTAAAGACCTAAATTATGTGGAAATGTTGTTTTTGTTCATGTTTTATTTATGTGAAAGTGTTAACCAAAAGTGTTTTAGAGCATCCATCTTCTTAGCTTAAATCTATCAGATCGATGTAACAAGATAACCCCACTTTTTCGTTCCCTATAAATTCCTGCCTTAATGATATTATTTTTAAGATTAATTAATCTAAACATATTATTTTTATGAATGCAAATTTGCATAAAATATTTATTTTCTCTATACTTTTATTTTTTCTCTGCTTTATTGCATGTTGTTATTGGGATGATATGTAGTGTGTCATGACAATAATAACTTAGATTTTAATGAAATTATATATATATATATATATATATATATATATATATATATATATATATATATATATATATATATATATATATATATATATATATATATATATATAATCAGTTTACCATTATATTTCTGTCTCTATTCGTTTCACTTAGCCAAAAGGACGTTCTTGTTTTCTAGATGACAAATCTATTGTAACATTAGCACGTATAATCAAAGGCGACATGATTGAGTCCCCTTGGTTTGACCCTCAGTTGCTGTATGAAAGGCGTTTTGACTCTAATCTAAATCAATTAAAGTAGATTCAGTTTTGCACCATTGTTGATTTAAACATCCGCTGTACCGAAGATATGCGCTAGATAACATTTGGAACCAATTAATCTACCGTAAATTATAATTTGAGTCATAACTTCAAACTTAGAATTAAATGATACTAGTTGAACTTGTTAGTTTCTAGTGACTCGTTTAAAACCGAGTTTTCTTAAAACATATATTTGGAAATTGTCATTCTTCACCTGTTACACGTATATTCATTAACCCTATTTTTCGTATGTATGTATGTATGTATGTATGTATGTATGTATGTATGTATGTATGTATGTATGTATGTATGTATGTATGTATGTATGTATGTATGTATGTATTTATGTATGTATGTATGTATGTATGTATGTATGTATGTATGTATGTATAGACAGATAGACAGACAGACAGACAGATAGATAGATAGATAGATAGATGTATGTATGTATGTATGTATGTATGTATGTATGTATGTATGTATGTATGTATGTATGTATGTATGTATGTATGTATGTATGTATGTATGTATGTATGTATGCATGCATGCATGCATGCATGTATGTATGTATGTATGTATGTATGTATGTATGTATGTATGTATGTATGTATGTATGTATGTATATATGTATGTATGTATGTATGCATGCATAGATAGACAGACAGACAGACAGACAGATAGACAGACAGACAGACAGACAGACAGACAGACAGATAGATAGATAGATAGATAGATAGATAGATAGATAGATAGATAGATAGATGTATGTATGTATGTATGTATGTATGTATGTATGTATGTATGTATGTATGTATGTATGTATGTATGTATGTATGTATGTATGTATGTATGTATGTATGTATGTATGTATGTATGTATGTATGATACGTCCTCACCGCGTTTATATATAGTCGTCTTCTCAGCGTTTTCCCTGAGTTAACTCTGACTTACGAGATGCAACATTTCAAACAGAAAATGACAAAATAATTTTACAGAAGTGGTTTCCGTAAAGTATATGTGTTGCTGTTTTGATCATTAGAGAAAAAGGTACTAGAGTGAAATAGTAGTGGTAATTGTAGTTGCACGACGTTGATAATAACGATAATTGTACATTTTAGGTCCCTGATTATGAAGAAAAATATTCTGAGCTATGTAGATTGTACTTTTTAGGTCGCTGAAGAGTTCAACATTTATCTTTCGAACTTTCTTAATTATATCAATATATCTCAAACTCTAAGTCAATAACAACATATTGTTCACATAATTTGTCTTTAAAAAATTATGTTTTAAATGTTGCTGGATACTGCATTTGAAATTGCGTCAATGCTGAAGTTAAGTTGGTAAAAGTTAAGTTGGTAAAATCCTTAATCTTGAAAATTGATGTTCAACGTCGTTGAGACTGGGGATGAAAAGTTTGATTTAAGAAATCGCGAAGAATCGTCTACCCCTTGTTGCCCTGCGCGTCCATGCTATCTTCTTCAGGATAAACCGGATAATATAGAGCCGTATCGTGTTTTATGTGCTTTAATTCCTATTATATCGGCCCTGTAATGAGAAACGATAGTACCTCACTCTCAGGACCCATAACTGAGTTTGATGTCGTGAATGAGGTTTTTATTGTCCTGTAGACATTGGTTTCCGTCTCACGCGCCATAAATTTCCTGGTTGATGTACTACTTCGCTGATATCTTGAGAATGTTTGGTAGGCGATAAGGAGAGGTGAGATCAGTAGCGGGAGTAATGAGCCAGATAGAACTGTGTTGGAATAATTTTAAATAGGTCTTAGCATAATTTGACAACATCTCGTCCGTCATATTCATGGTTTACATAACATTTACGGCTATCAGGAAAATTATTTTGAACATTATTTTTTTCTCCAACTGAGACACGTATACTAAAGTATAAAAAGCCATTACGTGTTGCAGTAAATCATTTAGATTGCTTTTTCATACCCCCGTTAAATTTAGCCATTGAAACTTGAATGACTTTTCATAAGCCTGACAAATTATTTCGAATCACTTTTCCGGTGAAAACTAAGGGTGAATTATTACGTATACATTACTTCTTTTTTTAAGGAACTCTTTTAGGTTTTAAATTAAAGAAATAATGATAATAATGCATCGTAAGCTTCATTTGCTTATCACCTTTTCAATTTCGATGAAAAGAAAAGTTGAGAAAATTTAATTTAATGTTAGATCCATCACACTTATTTGAAATCTTAGTTTAAAGAAATGTTTCTTTTTTAACTCGATGTATGAAATTATAGAATCATAAAAATGAACGTAAATGTACAACAGTTATAAAGAAAAACATGAAGAAACTTCACGAATGGTCTACTGGTAGGACAAAATTTCACCTGGAAATCTATAACTTTCAGATGAAATCGAAGTCCAAAGTTTTGTTCCAAACATTCCAAAAAAAACCGGACCCAACAAAGACAAATATTTAACATTTGAAATGCTGGCTTTGATTTGCTAGAAGAGAAAATTCAGTGAAAAGTTGGTTTTTGATTGGCTAGAAGAGGCAATTCCGTGTTAATCTCAGACACAGGTCTTTAATTTCCGGCCTTGATCGCAATTATTGAGATCTTAGTACCAGAATGTTTGCATATGAATAAAATAATGTTTAAATTTGATGCGAGCTTTCTAAGATAATCAAGAGAATCTCAATCTTTAACGAAATCCAGACGAGTGGCATACAAAATTAAATCAAATAAAATTTTTAAGAAAGATTAAACAGGTTAGAGATATATCTCTTTGTGAATATTTTCTTAATTTCATACACCCTTGTTATAAATCATGCATCAAAAGAGTATTTTCAATTATACATTATATAAAATTCAGTTCTTTTATTCCCTTAAGCATAAGCATTATTAATAAGTTAATTCTTACATCAGAAAAGTGGTTGGTTCGAGGTTAATATTTTTGTAGAATTATTCTGTCTACTAATTTTTGAAGACCGACAAGACTTCTCGATATTTGACTAATATGTAGCACGTAAAAGCAAATCTGCATTCATGTCAGAACTCAAACTTAAACCATACTCTTACGATGTTATGTAAGCAAGCTTAATTTTGAAAACGAATCATTTCCTATCATCTCTTCCGTGGTCTACGGAGCGTGCGAACCTTTCACAACAGGTGATTAATTAAAACTTGTAACTTTCTCCATCATCATCCTGGATAATTCGCCGACATGAAAGGTTTTCCATTGTTTTTGTTATAGAAGACTCGTTGAAAGACCAAAGTTAAAATTCTACTGTCCCTCTAGTTTACTGTTTCAGTTCATGTCAATATTAATTGTCCGTTTAATGTTGATGGGTCCATCAAAGTTCTGGTTCCTGTGATCCCTTGTTTCACATCCCCCGGGATCATGTGCGATCAAGTTTATTCTTCGAGCGTGTAGAAAAGATAAATAAATTGACTCAATCTAATTAAGAAACAGCATGGCTTATCTGGAATGGCTATGATTCCTATAAGCTAACGAATTGCAGTAATCTTTATATTCGGACAGATCTTCAATATTGATGTCATCATCGTTTTCATCAACATCATCATCATCATTGCCATGAAATATATATTCGAATGTGGAAATAGGTTTGTTGTAAGTCTTCTACTACCATGTTAAAAATATAAAACCCTATAGATTGAACCCTTCATATTCTATTGAAACTTTAAAGTTTTTTTTTTAGATGTAAAAATGCCCATGGAAATCATCAGGCAGATGCAGACTAAATATTTATGCCTCTTTCCAACCATATTCACACATTTGTTTTTCTTTTTTTTCCATATTTTTATTGTGTGTATGCGTGCCTCTTCTGCTGTGTGTATGCGTGCCTCTTCTGCTCTGTGTGTGTGTGTGTGTGTGTGTGTGTGTGTGTGTGTGTTGGGGTTGCTGTTGTTTTAGTGGACGAGCCAGATATTAACGCGTGGTTATTAATACAGATAAAAAAATTTTTGCGTGAGAACATATTTCTAGAAGATGATATAAGGATGTAAGAACACCAATAATAACCCATTCGCAAATTGCTATTATTCATATGTTAATTTCCCTTTACAAAAAGGCAGGTGGACTGTAATCGTCTTAACAAACAATACATAATATACTTTTTCTTAAGTATCCCACTTTTCCATACATTAATTTCCTTTAAGTTTAAAAGTGTTGATATCCTTTATTTTCTCTTTATACTTACGCGTGAGTGTGTGTGTGTATAAATAAATAAATGTATATATATATATATATATATATATATATATATATATATATATATATATATATATATATATATATATATATGTATATATATATGTATATATATGTATATGTATATGTATATATATATATATATATATATATATATATATATATATATATATATATATATATATATATATATATATATATATATATATATATATATATATATATATATATGTATATATATATATATATATATATATATATATATATATATATATATATATATATATATATATATATATATATATATATATAGATAGATAGATAGATAGATAGATAGATAGATAGATAGATAGATAGATAGATAGATAGATAGATAGATAGATAGATAGATAGATAGATAGATAGATAGATAGATCTGACCAGCACAAATGATTCGTTTTGTATTAAAAGAGCTTTATAACATTAATTTAAAGCATTTATTTGGTTGTTTTCGTTTTGCTCTCACACGTACTCTCTTTTCCTCACAAAATTACAAATAACTAAGTTTAAAACAATTCAGGCAGCAAAGTTTATAGATTACAGTTTCCTTTGTAAAGGTGGGGAATTTTCTATGACATCAAACTATGTCAAACAAAAAAAATTATCAATAATGGCGCTGAAATGCTGCGTATATATAATGTAGCTACTCGAAACACGTCTTGCGTTAACCCTTTGTTCCATTTCCTCTTTTATTCGCAAATTGACGTCTCTTGAAAATCTCCACAAATATGAATTGTTTATAATGTAAAAAAAGAAAACCTGAAAAACATCCCTGCAAATAAAAGTTAGTGAAATATTTTAGCAATATATTGATTATATTGTAAATTTTAAGATGTTATCATTTTATAGACGATCGTGTTCTGGATTGGTTATTGATCGAATGAAATTATATCCAGCAGGCCATTATGCAGAGGGCTGTGATACAACGGCATCGGAACCAAGGAAGTGGTAAGCTTCTTGTAATGGAATGCACTTTATCATTCAACATAATCTAATCAGAGATATGCTGGTGAGTGACAATACAAAGACGTAAGCATAAGAACTTCCAGGTAAATACGATATTTATCAAACAATTATATACATTACTAATAGAAGTTCGTACGGCACTAACGAGTCGTTTCTCTACCGTTTTCTTAATATCTATGGAGGACAATACATACATACATACATACATACATACATACATACATACATACATACATACATACATACATACATACATACATACATACATACATACATACATACATACATACATACATACATACATACATACATACATACATACATACATACATACATACATACATACATACATACATACATACATACATACATACATACATACATACATACATACATACATACATACATACATACATACATACATACATACATATATAAAAAGAAAAGACGGAAGACCCCTCCAGAATAAAATATACAAGGATTAGTAAATGTAATATAAGCTTAAGGCCAAGGAGAAGAAATTTTGGACGAAAATGACAGATCAAGAATATGTCAAAATAAAATTATCACAACGAAAGCAGCATTGGTATACCCAATCGACCTTTTTAAGTTTTATTCGAATTTACAAATTAATAAGTTCAGTGTTTACTAAAAATTAATGTACAAGATAGAAATATTATTCTTCCATTCATATCATTTTCTGGTGTTTCAATGTTAATAACGTGTTAAAACAATTAATGTTCATTAAAAATAGAAGCACATCTTCGCCTACATAACATCGATATTTGTTATGAAAAATCCACATATTAGATTGGATAGAATTTTAATTTGAGATGGGGGGTTGGGGATAGGGTTCTGTGAATTTTGAGAGAGTCTCATACATGTAAGTTCAGGCAAAATATTGTCCCAGCTTTTTATATATTTTTTATGACCACGCCCCTGAAAAAAAAGACAGTTTGTGTGGTCCTTAACGCATAGGCTCAAAATCGTTACTCAGTCTAGAACATTCTACCTTAGGATTTCGTCTACATCCTTTAATTAAGGAGGACAACTTGATTATATTATGCTAATTAAAAATGTACATCACACATACTTTGAACGAACTCGATGAGCATTTCAAAGTCGAAAGCAAATATATGAGCCACTAAAATTTTGTCAATCATAATGGATTAGTAATTCCCGTTAGGCGATAGAATTGAGTGATGGGTTCCCTGGGAGTCCGCCATGTTTCTATGTAGGAGATGACTCTTATCTTTCCTCATATCATCCAGAAGCTTGTTTTTACTAATATGATAGTCAATACCTATTAGCCAAGCATCACTTAAACTTAATATTCAATCACCTAGCATTAGTTTCCGCGTGATCTGCTACGGGACTTTGCCCCAGGCAATACACTGACACTTTCCCTTTCTGACTGGTGCCATACTCTGTTTAACAACGAATCTATGATGTTGTCATCAAATGATTGACACGTGGCACGAAATCAGTACAGGATCGCCAATGTTTAATTTAAAATGATTCCATCTTCTTTTTTGTGTGTCTTTCTATTGAGGACATTTACCTGCAAATCCAACCGACTGACCATTACGGTACAAATTGTCTTCTACCCGAATGACACACTGGTATGAAATGCATCTCAAGTTTTAGGTGACATCATTAGGCTACATGCATTTTAATTCCTCATATTTGTAAAGATCTGCATTCATGGGAACAAAACATGCAAAGAATAGGAGTCAGACGTTCTTCTAGTTGCATCCTTGTTCCTCTGGTTGTACTAATACGGTCTTTCTATGGCATTTTTGAAAATAGTTTTCTGGCTTTATTTTTGAGATACAAGAACCCATTAGTAATCGACAGTATAAGAAATATACTTACTTTCAAACTTGACCTTTATCAAATTGTTCATTTTTCATTAAAAAGTATTTGCGGCATCAAAAGCAAAATGAAAAGAACTGAAAACGAACTCAAAGTACGTTTTTATGTTACTTTAAAATGTGGACAGCTTGATGTGAGTGAATGTTGTAAGTGGACGGAGAAAAATAGTAACACAACCATATATGTTGAAGCGATGAAATATAGACAATAGTTCAGAAGAACTAACGTAATGAAACGAAAAAACAAAAAAATAACATAACATAAAATTCGCCAATAGTACGTTAAATAAAATATAAAATACAAGTTCCGAAAACACATGACCATTGCTTAAAACATGCATTAACAATTCAACATACATATGCCTATCTATAAATCCCTGATATGCATGCAAAGTCCAAAAACTGCTACGTTAATGTATTCAAATGTTTTCTTATTATGCAATAGTTATGTAAAGAATTCTGAAAAATCATAATTCATAAGATTTGTATATGTTTTGATCTTGCCCAACATCATTTTTTTTTCTAAATTCTGTTTTTAGAAGTAATGGATATATCTTCGTTACGTCATTACCTTCTACGCATACATGGTAATGGCGATAACATGAAGAATGTGTATTTTGCGACGTGACGTTGGTAATGTTCATTTGTTTTGTAGTGGTTTGTGCACTTGTTTGACGTTGTTATTTTTTGTCGATTTAATAGAGTATTACAGGTAGCTCATATTTTTAAAGACTGACATTTTCCTGAATGTAAAAAAAAAACTGAAGGTTGTAGTCCTGTATGAGAATATTTCTGTTTGATACGTGGCTTAAGATCATTGCTATATGCAAAATTTAGTCTGTTTTTTTTTTCCCTCGACTTTTGTAAGAATTAAAGTTTAATCCCCTCTTTTAATGTCATGAAGAAATATAAATCGCACATCTAATTTTAGTTTTTTTAAAAAAAAAATTGTTTAATCGTTCATGTATTAAAGTACCGGCCAATAATCGGGTGTGTGGGATAAAATCCCCATCCTCTCCCACCACCACCCAAAAATAAACAAATAAATGACGGAAAGAAAATCAGACCAACTACATGGTCGGTCCCTAATCTACATTGTTTTCATGAACCGTTTATAAATACAACAAGGAAAGCTGTTGAATTTTAGGTGTAAGGCTTCCTTTCTATTTGCCACAGACTGGTTCGCGTATTATGCCAAGACACAATAAAACTAATCTGTAAACTCGCGTTTCAGAAAAGGAATGTCAATAAAATACCACTTGTCGGGTCCTATATCAGTGAACCATTTTGAATGTACACGCTGAAATGTTATATGTTGTTTAGGGTACTTTAAAAAACATAAATGCCTAACCGCACAAACATATCGTAAATTATTTCCCGATTGAAAGTTTCATCCTTACGGTGGATAAGGTTACTCCGGTAGCAATTTGGTTACCTAGGAGGCGCGTGCACCCACTTGATAAGACAGACTTTTATGACTGACACAAAACACATCAACTGACTTAATGTGATTTAAATGTAAACAATCATAACTTTACATAACCCCAACCTTTTGCTATGCTGGTTAAGCAGCCGTCTCCCATTTCCCCCCTCCCCAATTGGTGTTCAGGTTATCTGCTTCATAACATCAACAGAATATTATTAACTACCTTGACGAGTAATTTAAAAAAAGATGGAAGAAAACGTAACCTAATGTTCAAAACGATAACGTTTTGGTTTGTTCAGAGTTTAACTATTTTCATAGAAACTACTTTGGTGGTAAATCTGCTACATACGCATGGCTCGTTAAAACGATTATGTGCTTAAATTTTTAAGACATTTTGCAAAACAAAACTTGTACAAACAGCTGAATATTAAATACAAACATCAATTCGTATACGAAATAGACTTCCCGACAAATATAAAAGATGTAATAACACTTTTTAAAAATTACCTTTAGTATTACTTTTTCTTAATACAAGTTATTTCCTTCATCGGCAAGTTTGGCGTTATAATTGCTTCAAAACAATTTTAAAGGGCTTATTATGTAAATGGATTTAAAATCGACTTCAAAGTCCACAAAATAGGACTTGCTGTGTAAATGGATTCAAAATCGAAGTCCAATTCCACAAAAACATGCCACCTTTCATTGCCTAAAACAAGTTCTAGGCCATCACATTTTCGAAACATATATAAAATAATATCGTATAAAGTGGTACGAATATCTTGCTTAAGTGTATTCCTTGTATTATTTACATTTTACCGATTAAAATACCTACATTAGGTAATATGCGTGGAATATAGACATAAAAAGCTGTTCTTCTATTTCGGTTATTGTCGGTTATTATCGGTTATTGTCGGTTATTGTCGGTTATTGTCGGTTATTGTCGGCTATTGTCTTAATTATAAAGAAGATCTTCCTGATAATTTGCAACAACAATATTTATGAGTAGGAAGTTTCTCCACCAAATGCGCCTCCCTGGACTGGAGATCATAAAACTTTTAGCTTTAGTCCGGAATTCAGTTAAAGTTTTCAATTAAAATTATTCAGAAAGGACATTTTTCACGAGTTAAGTAAGCTGTGATGTGTTGAAGAAAAAAAAACCAGATCTTTATGTACAGAAAGGTAAACTGTGACATTGCTGGCCTGGATATCACAAAACACTGAGCTTGAGCCTGACTTTGAGTTTTCATTACCAGCCAATCAGAAACGACAATTCAATAGTTACGTGATATGTGGTTGGTTGAAACAATGTCTTAGGTGGCACTATAGAGTTTCGTATTTAGCGTAGGGTAAGAATTTTAAACAAAAAGAATTTCCCCGGGTTTCCTCACTAGTTATGCTAGCTATTTATAAAAAGACTTAGTATATCTTAGGTATTGTTCAAAGAACCTTTCATTCCCCTTATTTTGGTGTATGATTGATGGGTAATATGAGTTAGAGAGCATACAGCTTTGCCTTACTCCAGATGTGCATCATTAAAAAAAGTGCTAGCTCTACTTGCTCATTTTCACTTCCCGAACTTCAGAGGTAAATTGTAAAAAAAGAGCTAATGACTTTTGTTTTACATTTTATTTATTTGGTAATTCATTCATTGCACTTTTAAAAGCTGGTATTGTCTAGTTTGGCAAAATTCATTTTCCCTATTTTAATAGCTGCCAAGGATAGTGTACTTTAGACAAATTCAGGTTGAGTTTTGGACGATAAGGGAGCAGTCATTTTAGTTAGCAGTGTGCTAAAATCATTTAAAATTCTAAAAGTACAATATCCAAAGAAATTGCAGCCACATTACATGAAAGTAGTATATTGGTATGCAAACATTCTCTCGACTGTGCATGTTTAAAATGCAAACAACTTCACCTTATATATATATATATATATATATATATATATATATATATATATATATATATACATATATATATATATATATATATATATATATATATATATATATATATATATATATATATATATATATACAAATATATATATATACATATATATATGTATATATATATAAATATATATATATATATACATATATATATATGTATATATATATAAATATATATATAAATATATATATATATATATATATATATATATATATATATATATATATATATATATATATATATATATATATATACATATACATATATATATATATATATATATATATATATATATATATATATATATATATATATATATATATATATATATATATATATATATATATCACTCTCTCAAAAGTACATAATAACTGGTGAGTGCCGCCTTACGTGCAGACCAAAGTACATGGTGATTTCCAGGCTTAGTTGATGTTGTGACTAGAAGCAGTTCCGAAGGTTCAAAATTATTTGCCTGCTTTGGAGACGATAGGGACCATAGAGTGACGTTATTAATTCCAAATAAAATTTGACCGAAAACCTCGCATTTGGTCAAGAATACATTGTAAAGAGGTGATCGTTTCTAAATGATAAAGAGGTGTTCGAACTTAAGGTAAAACGCCATGAAACATCTCGCTGGTAGAAAATTAGCATTCGACATATAAACTACATGAATAATCAGCTGTATTTTTGTTTAAACTTAATTAAAAATAAAACTTTGACTTTAAAATAAGGAAGGAAATTTATTATGAATCTTTTATGAAGCCGAAGCTGTTTTGCTCGTGAGCACAAAATGTGCCTTCAAACTTGAAACTCGGATTGGCAAACTTCTAACTCGTACAATAGAACAGACTGTACTTCTCTCCACATAATGACGTGTGAAGAGTTTTCTTTCGCTTGAATGACGTTTGGATTATATTGGCTTGACAACGGAGCAAGAAAGATTATGTTTCTTTTGCCATAATCCTCAGGAAAATAACTACATATTACAGAAATTGTTTTCTGTACACAAGATCTGTCATCCTAAATTGAACTGAACACATTGTAGTTTGTTTTAGCTGATAAGCTAAAAGTAATAACCTTCTCCTCAAGTGCGTGTCAGTGCCAATTCGAGTCCAAAATATTTTTCCAGAAGCACTCTCACACTAGTCGACACGTTTCCCGCGCTTTTCGTTTTTACTATGTATTAAGAATATCGTTTACATTTTCACATGTCAGTAATTGTCTGAAGAAAGAAAGAGTCATTCATTCGGATTGGCCGTCGTTAAAAGGAGAAAATCCTAATCAAAACGTGCTGATTTTTATATCATGATACATATTTAGCAGTATTTTACCAAAGTTAATGCAAGAAGAAAGAGACCATCGCGATTGTTCGGCATTTCCTACTTTTCGTCAATCTTTATTGGACTGCTCTGTTAGCAGAAAGTGAGATCTTTGGTGTTTGAAACTTTACTGTTTATTGAGAAATTCGGATTTCTCAGGTCTTATTATTAAATCTGCATCTTACGAGTAAATTATATTCGAATTGATCAGTTTGTCCTAAATCGATTGTTGCGGCAAAAAACCATCGGATTCAGGTTGTCCATGGCGTGATATTAGTCAGTGTATGGCTATATTATATTCGTCTTAAATAAGCAATACACAGGAACTTATTCGTTTCATATGTAATATGGGAAGAGCACGTTATCATGTGGGGCTTGTTTTGTAATTTTTTCCAGAATCAGATGTAATTAAACAGAAATTGCCTTCCCTATTAGCATGTGCTAGATATCTTTCGTTCTTTCTTTATATAGTGGTTAGAGCGTCTGCCTCGGATTGGGAGGTCGCTGGTTTTAACCCATGCCGATTCATACCAAAGACATAAATGATTCTAACAGCTGCCTCGCTAGGCTAGTGTTAGGACTAGATGGCCTGATGTCATAATAATGTGACTGGGTGGGACATCATGTTACATGTCCGCAGTACGATGCTCAGTCCTAGACATCACAATAAACTACCACACTGCAGACATCGTACCGATATGGCTGAAATTTGTTGAAACCACGCTACAAATCCAAATCACATGCATGCAAACACACTCATACACTTTATTTATATCTCCCACCTAAAAATTAAGACCTATCGTTTGTTTAAGGTGTTCGTTCGTAGTTCGTTACACTTTCTTGTAAGCAAGATGGTTCTGAAACCATGAGCCAAATTAAACGAATGAGCCAAATCTGGCCAAGCTTGCTCTTTAGATACCTTTATGTATGACTGGATTTATGTAGGTCACAGTGATCCTACCTTTCAAACATATTTGAAATTGGTGTGAAATGTACTTTGACTAAAACAGCGTAACATCTTTAAAAAAAAACATGAATTGAGTTTTGAAAAGCGTGATATACATCTGAATTTATTATATTTTAGGGCATTCCATCACACTTTAAACCGTTCTAACGGGAATTTTGAGCATTTTGACTTTAAAAAAAATTGTCATTTTAAGCACGAGGAAACAAACTCCATGATGCCATAGACAAATAATATTTTATGGGATTATTTGTACTAACATCTAGATGACATGTTTAAAATGTCAGCTCATTTTTTCAGTATGTCTATTTTACACATATGTAAAAAAAAAAACTATTTGGAATGCATTCTTGAATGCATATGTAAATGTCTTCATAAAATTTCCTTGATATTAGAGGAGCGTCTCTATATTTTCATTTTCTTTTTACTTATATTTTGTTCCGCAATTTTGTTTTAAATCTGTTACTTTGGGGCGTGTGGGATAGACGGAAAGCAAGAATTAGACGTCTTGCCCCCCCCCCATTTCTGACAAATGATAAGCTTATCCTATCTTGTGGAAAACTGAAGCTTTGTGTATGCTATTGAAATTTGTCGAACTGCTTCTAACTAAAAAATCAAGATTAAATTCCAAACCTTTAAAATCGTATCCTTGATATATTACAATCCTGACAAAGTTTATTTTTATTTGACTTGTCAGATTTTCTTGTCCTCATATCAAGCATCAGCGTCACACAATAATATTAGGTGTTGGTTGAGATATGTATTAGACAAGTGTTTGTGCTTCCAAAATAAAGCAAATTATTTCCTTCTTTTCTTTTCTTTCTTTTTTCTTTCTTTCTTTCTTTCTTTCTTTCTTTCTTTCTTTCTTTCTTTCTTTCTTTCTTTCTTTCTTTCTTTCTTTCTTTCTTTCTTTCTTTCTTTCTTTCCAGATTTGGGCAAATTTATATAGGCTTCTGACCGGATGATGTCATATGATCCGATGCCCCTTTACGGTCCCGGTATAGTTCCGCCATTCCAATCCAATCGCTGCGTCAAACTTAATTATACCTTGAACGGTTCTAAATTATGACACTGACTTGCATTTCCGTTATGTTGCTATCGGTAAAGTACAATTAATTTAGAATGGAAAAGTTTTGTTTGCATTAAATATGAAACTGTGAGACAAAATGACGAACGAACAGGCAATAAAAACAGATAGTGGGTAAGATGGAGACTACAACAGATATACCTCAAGACAGGTTGGGACTGAAGCGAATACAGAAAAATTATAAGCTATGATATTTACATTTAATTTGTTTGTTGGCTTTTCTCCCTGATTATATATTATGTTTATCTATATCGACCTTGGCCAAAAATCGAGTTATGGGTCTACCAGACTAGCGACAATTATTTTGTAAGCAACATAATACACAGCTCTTATTTCTCTATGACTATAGATTAAATATTCTGACCGTTGTTACTGGAAGTAAACACGTTTACTTGAGTTTGAATTCAGGACATTGGTGTACATCTTGGGAAGTCCTTGTATAGCTGCTGTTTTAATGTCCTTTACTAAATATATAGTAGGAAACCAGACCTTCTTTACAACTTGGAATATTCTAGAAATGAATTTGATGGGGAAAATGACCCTCATCATGGTGTTTGAGTCTTAGGGTTTTGTATTAAGGCTGATTATATTAAAATTTTTAATTCGTACGTTAACATCCGAAGTAGAATCAGTCTTATTGTCGTGTTCAGTTTTTAGTTTGTTGGTGGGGATTTATCTATTCAAATTATTCACATGAATCACAAAGTGCTCCTTCATACTTGTTGGACTAGACCAATAATTTGGGCTTAGTGTGAATTCATGCAAACACATTTTGGATTATATCATTATGATACATTAAGACTTTGACACATTTGAGGCTATTAGCACATCGACACATTCAATATAGGAATTTATTCTGAGGAATTCACTTGAAAGTCTATACATTGAACTTGTGATAAAACTTTTATGGCTATTTGGGATTTAATTCACAATATTGTAAGTTCTATTTAAATCTGCACTGTGTATTCTAGGCAAATACCTTATTTACTGAATTTTACAAACAAAATTTCTTGGGTTTTGCTCTTTTCTGTTTCTTACTAAAAGAACTTGCTAGGAAAAGTCTCAACAAAAGCAAGAAAACTCCCTCTTTGTATGCAAGTATGTATCAGTCTAATGAAGATAATTTGTATATTTAACACGGCGTCCGAAATCGTATCTCATTATTCTTTATACCAGCAAAGCCCTGTGATTTACTCCGAAGTAACATTACGCGGTTTCTCAACAGGGCTCAATAGCGCTGAAATAAAAATTTGGAACCGATTAACACACAAATGTTCAGAGGTCACTCCGCGATCTGAACAGGTCAGAGAGTTTCTGCAGTTATGATGAGTCTAACAGGCAATCGGGGCTTCAGTGACAGAAACGTAATATGATGGAATGAAGGGATCCATTAATCATGGTAAAGTCACAAACTTTTCTCAAGACGCCGTTTCAGCGGGCTCGGAAATGTGTAATATACCCAATGATCCCTCTGTCATTGGGCGACAAACGGACAGAAATCGTTTTGCCCTGGGATGCATCTCGTGATAAGGTTATAGATGTAAAGGTTTGGGCTAATTTTCGGGGGTGGGAAGGAGTACAGTTTATACTTTTAAAAACTATTTTGTGTTTATGAATTGTTGCCACGTTTTTATGCTGTCTTTGGTTCGGGTGCCTTGTATGAGATACCTAGATGTGTTCGAGACTAAAGAGCCTGCGTTGTGTAGATTTATCGTTAAACCCTATACACACATACCATTTCGGCACTCCCCAACAAAACATAGTGGACATAATTTGGGCATTATAGATTTAGTGCTAATATGTGATGATAGTAGTAGTAGTAGTAGTAGTAGTAGTAGTAGTAGTAGTAGTAGTAGTAGTAGTAGTAGTAGTAGTAGTAGTAGTAGTAGTAGTAGTAGTAGTAGTAGTAGTAGTAGTAGAAGAAGAAGAAGAAGAAGAAGAAGAAGAAGAAGAAGAAGAAGAAGAAGAAGAAGAAGAAGAAGAAGTTACATTAGTTGTAAGAATTCTTTTAGTAAGTAGAATTATGTTAAAGTAGTAGCTTTAATGGTATAAGTAGAATATTTCTAACAGTGGCCGCTGCTGTAAGGTATTGTTTTCTCCAAGCACAGGAATATTCCGAAAACAAAATTTACTTTATACACCTGTTTGTCATATCCAGTAAATGGTCAACAACTTTTGAAGTTGTACAAGAAGCAGATATTGTGGACCACACTGTAAAACTCTACACAACTTGCTGTATTTGTAATGAAATTGTTTACTTCTTTTTCATTAACTGACGAATCATCAACTTCAATCACATGTGAGTCAAAATTTAATAGAATGGAAATTCCAATAGACGGTGCTAGTCATTACTATCAATGATGCGATACAAGTCTTTATGTAATCTCAAACTCACTGAAACATTGACCATTAGGGTTAATGATCACTACGTAATGATAATGTAAAATTCCGTCGTCTTCGACACTTTTTATTCAAATATCGTTAATTTTCCATGCATACTTACAAGGGATTTATGAATAGATAATGAAATGCAATGGCTAATATTTTCGACATCGGCTCGTGACAATATCTAGCTATACTTTTGTAGTCTCAAGAAATCAAGATAAATGTAATGCAGATTCATTTTTGTACACATTCAAA
>JAEAOA010001235.1:645000-670000 GCA_016746295.1 Potamilus streckersoni
AACCAGTTATACTTACAGATTTTTGTACCCAGACATAGACACTTTTTATGAGAAAACCACGCGCCAGTATGAAGTTACATTTAAGCACAACGAATATAACATGAAAGTCGACTGATAAAAAGATTTTAAAAAGATTAACGAAACGCGCATCACCTATCATAACCCTTTATCTTACTATGTGGCAAGGGATCTTAGGATGAGTAAAAACTAAAGCCCCTTGAAATATGGAACCTATTTGGATTGCATAATCTTATGTTAGCGTAATCAGCCTAACGAGGTTTATCGGGAGGGGGAGAGAATTTGAGTGATTAATGGGACAGAAAGAAGTGCGCTGTGAAAGAACTTATCAAGGAAACAGAAATAACTGCAACGAATGTTATTCATTTGAATTCTTGCAGTCCAACAGATTACTTCAGCAATTAGAATTTAGCGAAGGCATTTTTCGTGGCAATAGCGGTTGTACACGGAAAGGAGGAGTAATAAAAAGAATGGATGAGGGAGATGGAGGGAGAAATTAAGGAGTGATGGTCATAAGTGTTTGCGGAAAGACACACGCACACACATACACAAAAGAAAATCTCATCGTGGTTTTTTTTTCAATAATTTTGGGGACTTTTATGACTTTTTTTTGTTTGTTTATCAGAGTGGATTTTTTTTTTTTCATTTAGTGGGCTTTGCTCCCCGTTTAATTTTTCTTGTGATACAACTTTCGCGATTTTTCCAACTTTCTAACTGCCAGAAATATAAGTGAAAATTCATGACCACGGCTAGCGTGAAAGTAAAATTATAAACTTAAGTTCCGAAACACAGCTAGCGTGAGAGTAAAATTATAAAATTTAATTCCGAAACACTAGCGTGAAAGTAAAATTATAAGGTTATAACAGTATATCATTCTAAATTATATTTTTGCTTCAAGTTGTTATATATATATATATATATATATATATATATATATATATATATATATATATATATATATATATATATATATATTGTTATATATATATATATATATATATATATATATATATATATATATATATATATATATATATATATATATATATATATATATATATATAAGATTTAGACATAATGAGAAGAAAATCCTAAGTACTATAAAAATACGATTGAAACATAATGAGAAGAGCATTCTAAATTCTAGGTGATGATTTCCTAAATTTTAAATTCTTAAGAACATTATAAGTATGATAAAAATACGATTTAAACATAACGAGAAGAACATTCTAAATTCTGGGTGATGATTTCCTAAAGTTTAAATTCTTGTCATAAAAAAATGTAATAATGTAAACATTCCGAAAGTTAATTTATACTACAATCGCTCCCGTTTGCTCCAATATAAAGTTATCTATTAAAATACTGTACTAGTAAAATCACATCTATCCAGCTGAAGATTACGTGGCTTGATTACATTTCTTTATTAATGCAAATGCAAAAATGCAATAAAAGTTTAGAATATTTGTTGACATAGATCATCATAACAATATGCAGAATTGTCATTTTTTAAGTGGTCTTCGTTTTGTCTGGCATGTTTGTAATTAATTTGTTCATACATGTAAGTGTTTGAGCAAATAATGCTACCCAGTTATCCATTTAAGTAATGAGAAATATAGAAATATATATATATATATATATATATATATATATATATATATATATATATATATATATATATATATATATATATATATATATATATATATTATAACCAATAATCTTTAGCAAAAACTATAAAAGGAATTTAATATCAAGAACACATTGCATACATAATAGACAACTTTCTCAGTTAACAAATGCCATGTTGTGAAAATAATCCCCATATCACAAAGACCCAAGATTTAATTATTTGGATGTATTAAATTCTACATGCAAACAGTTGGATTTTATCCAGTTTTTACAAAGCCGGAAGATTTGTCTCTCTAGGGTGATTATCACGTAAAAGGTGTTACGCATTAACTTGTTATAGGTAAAGTTTCTCACACATTGTTTTGGTTGAATCCTTAATTTGATAGTAATGGAATCTCATTAACTTTTTCTGTAACAGAAAAATTTAGTTACGTAAATGTATCATGAAACTAAATCACGAAAATTTTATATTTGCGATTTTATTTCCAGATCATATTGTTTTTCAAAGAGTTACATCTTTTATATTGCTTTCAATTTATAAGCTTATGTCGTCAATAAAATCTTGTATCATTGTAAGATTAAATAACAGCGCAATATCTTTAGTGACTTTATACAGATATATAGTTTTATGTATATATTTAAAAATAAATCCAATACATGCCAGAGTAGGTTATAACGAAGTATAATAATATACGAATCTGACACTTAACCCCGCCATTCTATATCGAGGCAAAATTTATCCATTATAGATTACCAGAATACAAATATATAATACATATATAAGAATAATTACTACTTTTTTTTAAAAAAAAACAACTTTGAAATTTGATCAGCTTATCTCTTTGATAAAAAAATAATTCAAATAAGAAATGCACCAACATTTAGCAATAATTGCTGTAAATGGTTGATCATTGCTGGCAATGTTATCGTTAGTTCGATATCCCTTGAGCCATTTTATCATGATTGTTATTACTGAGGTTTTCAACCAAAACCTCTTATTTCATTTTGTTTGTTCTTGATGAACTTTTTAAACATAATTCTTCAATTCATCACACCGTAATTATTATCAACATTATAACTCTAATGTTTTTATTTAATGGGTTTATTTTAACGTCTTATTGTTGATCAATAAAATTAACAAGAACAAGAACAACAGTAACAACAACAACAACTATACTACTACTACAACTACTACTACTACTACTACTGCTACTACTACTACTACTACTACTACTACTACTACTACTACTAATAATAATAATAATAATAATAATAATAATAATAATAATAATAATAATAAAAGTATCATCATCATTGTTACCCCCATCATTGTATAAAATTGTTGCGTCAGTGATAGTGGCAGCAATATCAGTAGCATTATTGTTTCTGTCATTGTTGCTTTTGCTGTAACAGCAACGGCTTAAGATACAAGAAACTATTCTTACGGATATTTCATGCTGATGCGACGATATAATAATAATAATAATAATAATAATAATAATAATAATAATAATAATAATAATAATAATAATAGCTGCGTAAATAGTTTTTCTGCGGCAGAAGTAGCTGTAGTAGTAGTTGTAGTAATTGTGCTAATAATAGCAGTGGTTTGTGTTGCATTTATCATCTTTATTTTTATTGAAATAGTTAAGGTAGCAAAATCATTTCACGAGATACAAAATTATCAAAACAGTTGTTATCGCCCATACAATATTATGAAGTGATATAACGGCCGTAAATAAATTGGGTCCAAAATCTTCACTGAAAACGTTGAATCCGACAAGACTTTATTTTTGTGGAACCTTAACTGGTCATTCTTTCTTCCTATTATTATCAATTGTTGTTATTGTTGTTGTTTGTTTATTATTATTATTATTATTATTATTATTATTATTATTATTATTATTATTATTATTATTATTATTATTATTGGATTAATATTCTTATATTATCGGCTTTTCTAATTTGACTAATATATTGAAGGTTGGAAATACAATGTTCAATCCAGTACTACTACTAAACTACTACTAATTTTCCTTATATGGTAAGAGAATATGAGAGAGAGAGAGAGAGAGAGAGAGAGAGAGAGAGAGAGAGAGAGAGAGAGAGAGAGAGAGAGAGAGAGAGAGAGAGAGAGAGAGAGAGTCAAAATATACTCAGATTCATTCGAATCATAGTTAAATGTTTGTAATAATCTTAGAGGAAGAAAACATATAACAAAACAGATTAACTAAAAGTTAATATTGGACCAAGAGCCAATTTGACAAGCGTAGAAACGACATAATATTTCCGTGACACTTTATCAAAACTATATGATGGAAAAAAACAATACATATAATACTCGATATATTATCCATAATTAAGAAAGATATTTTTACATTTTAACTTGATTACGAAATTGGCTAACACATATGACCTTCGCATGAAGCTGAATCCACCCATTATTTTAGTATTTTGTGTTGTATTATCATCTATTTTTAAAAAAAAGTTCCAAAACGATAATTTTACTCCTCTATACTTCTTGCAGAAATAAAATAACAAAGTCACAAATTAAAACACAACAGACCCAATACATTTCTTAATTTTACTTGCAGCCGCTTTCGTTAGTCTTCCTTTAAAACTTTGTTGCTCCAGCGAGTTCAAGCGCGGAAGGAACTGTATTCATCAAATAAACACAATAATTTTATTCCAATTTCTAAAATTGTGACCTCTATATCTCGAGTCGGAAAATTCTTCATGGAAATTACTCAAAAGTTCGTTACACCTTTAAATTTACTTCGAGATTCTGTTTAAGGACAGGGTCCGGAACGGATATTCGAGTCGTGTTTTAGTCTAAGTAATGTAGAACTTGATGAATATTGCAGATGTTAATTCACTCCTTTGGTTTTGTTTATATCCATCCTATAGCAGACGAATTCAAATGTTGCACCAAGCTATTGCCTACATGTGTACGCGACCACTCTGACAACGTTATGCGAATCCTCCTTCATTTATTTATAAGTTCCATTAGAATCAGAACCTATCAAGCACAAACCACGAGGTATTGGAGATGGCAAGGTAAAAATATATAACTAAATTTTTAAAAGAATTCACATTTAGAGCACGTGATATTTCTATATAAACGAGAAAAGTATTTGATCCAATATTAATTTTATAGGTTAAAACTTGCTATAATCACAGGCATGGGAAGTGGTTTTGTAACAAGTCCTGAAAGCTGCTAGTTGGCAACTAGCCGGAGATTGTGATTGTCCTTGGGTACCCAGAAATCTTTGCGAGTCAAACATGTCCCTCATGTTTGCAAATGGGGAGGAGGAATTGAACTCCGTCGCATGATGGTGGGAAAGTTCTGTTGGGGAGGGAGTCATATACCAAGTGCTTGCTCTGCTATAGGGCTGATTTTGAGAGACTGAAAACATACCTTGGTTCAATCCGTTTGTCTGTGATAGTGTGCTATGATTATGCATATGGGCCGGAGCAGGGACGGGGCTATGTGTAGATCCTATGGGGCTCTCCCCCGTTCCCTCTCCCCCTTGAACAGTAATGCTCAAACCCTGTCTTGTGGCCGACTCTGGAGAAGTCTGAAATAAAGCGTGTGTGTTCATGTTTGCTTGATACCCATAAAGTCCTGACGCCGAGGCTGTGGTACTTGCAACGTTCCTATATGGGTCTAGTGCACGAGAATCCCGAGGGTAGGGCAAAACCTGAGGCGACAAAAGATGTGGTGTGCGGTTCCCAAGGTACGAACCTGATCCAGAAATTTCACAAGTTGTCACTGAATTTGGCATCAGATTTTCTACAGAAAACGTGGAGGTCGATGGGTCGTGAGTGAGTGCAGGGTCTATTGGAATAGGTAACGAGTTAGGACTTAATGGAATACGGGTAGATGAATTTTCATTATTTGGAGAGTCCACTTTTTCCAACTTTGCTGAAACTTTACCGAGATCAGAAGATTTTCTACCATCATGATCATGTTTTCTTGGACTTTCTGAAGTGTCCGAATTATCCAAGGATTTAGTCTCTCCATGTAAATCACTTAAGCCATCTGTCGACGAACTTTCATTCTCCCCATTTTCTAGCTTCTTTTGTTCGTTTATTATTTTATCTCTTTCAACTCTATCCCTGATTGCGTCCTTCTTTTTGAACCTTTTCCTGCGTCGAAGATAACTCCCATTGTCAAACATGTTATAACTATCGGGATCCAGAGTCCAGTAGGATCCTTTACCTGGTTTCTTGTCATCCCTTGGAACTTTCACAAAACATTCGTTCAGGGACAGATTATGGCGGATGCTGTTTTGCCATCCCTGTTTATTTTCTCTATAAAATGGAAATCTGTCCATGATAAATTGGTAAATCCCGTTCAGAGTTACCTTCTTGTCCGGCTGACTTTGAATCGCCATCGCAATAAGAGCAATATAGCTGTAAGGTGGCTTGACCATGTCCTTTGCAGCGTGGTGAGGTGGACAGTATGGTGAATATTGAGAATGTCTAGTTAGCGAATACTGCTCAGGACCCGGTGCATACATCGCCATCCCACCAACAGTCATCCCGGTGTACCCGCCATGCCTGTAGTAATTTTGATCTCCGAAAAAAGGCGACATCATGCTCAGTCCGGAACCATTGGTGATACTGGGCATTGATGGCGGCGAAACTCCTGGATATCGATGGCTCAGTCCTCCAGGCTGCATTTTCAGCATCTGTCTAGTATATTTGGTCTCTAAATTCTTCGAATCTCTTTCTCCACGAAGATATTCGATTCAGTTGCTCAACTACTTTGAGAAGTCGCTATCCTATTTTCTATCCATATCAACAATCATACAGTTTCTTATCCAGTTTATACCGTCTGTGCAGGTCTAAAACGAGCTTATTCTGTACACTCATTGTAACTTTCAAACAATGTTCAAACTTAAGCAAAAACTTTTTTACTGTAAGTGTATTCACTGTGATATATTTGTGTAGTTTGAGACGTTTGCGAGAAGATATTGCCAAAACGTTTCACTTCTGGATATTCAACAGTGTTAATTATCTGCCGATCTGTTGAGAGGAGAGCAGACATTAGCTCCACCCACATCATCTACTTAACCAATGAAACTATCGAATTTATATGACATGCTGAAGTTTGCCACACACCGGGTCGGATTCGCCACGGTTGCCGACAGATAATCCTAGTGCTGTGAGAACAAATTAATTGACGATTCGGAAGAAGGAGTGTCAATAGAAAGAATTAACTGAAGTAAACAGTCGGGCCGAAGGGCTTGGATAAAATTTGAATTGAAGTATGAATTGCAAGTGACCTGAGGCGTAGAGTTATCAGGCTGAAGATCAGGATTGTATGTATGTATGTATGTATGTATGTATGTATGTATGTATGTATGTATGTATGTATGTATGTATGTATGTATGTATGTATGTATGTATGTATGTATGTATGTATGTATGTATGTATGTATGTATGTATGTATGTATGTATGTATGTATGTATGTATGTATGTATGTATGTATGTATGTATGTATGTATGTATGTATGTATGTATGTATGTATGTATGCAAAGATATTTAAATACTTTATGTTCTTTATAGTCTTTTAAACAGCTTGAATAAAATATATTTCAATAAAAAAAAACATTTATCTGTACGATACGATATGCAAAATCATGAGCTGTATCGTTTTCCTTCAATGAACAAAATAATTTATCAGTATGAAATCGTCTTTGTTCTCCTTTTGCTTAATAATAATAATAATAACAATAATTATAATAATAATAATAATTATTATTATTATTATTATTATAATTATTGTTATTATTATTATTTATTATTATCAGTATTATTAATTATTATAAGTATTATTATTATTAGTATTATTTATTATTATTATTATCAGTATTATTATTATCAATTATTATAAGTATTATTATTATTATTGTTATTATTATTATTATTATTATTATTATTATTATTATTATTATTATTATTATTATTATTATTATTATTATTATTATTATTATTATTATTATTATTATTATTATTATTATTATTATTATTATTATTGGTGGTGGTGGTGGTGTGATGATGGTGGTGATGGTATTGTGCGGTTCGAATTCTAACTGTTGCTACTACAAAGTATCTATCAATACAGTAAGCAGAGTAATCCTAAAGAAAAGCAATATAATAATAATAATAATAATAATAATAATAATAATAATAATAATAATAATAATAATAATCATAATAATAATCATAATAATAATCCCTTTTTTACCAGAACTTTGCCAATTCTAAATTATCCCCCCATACATTTCACAGTCATTTCATGATTCTAGACAGTGAATTTAAATAAATTCATTTTTAACAATTGTTACATTTACAAATTATTTTACGAAGAATATTCTCTTGTAAAGACATCGTTTAAACGAATCATGTTTGGTTATCAAAACGATGCCATTATTTATTAATTCGTTGACAGATTTATCTCATACCTTTTTAAGATATGTAGAGATAGACCGGTTCAAATATTGAAAACTAAAATGTGCGTCCGACGAGGGAAACAAGGTAAGATAGTATTGTATTGGGAGAGTATTTCAAGAGATAACTTTCGGAAAATGAATACAGGTTGAACCTAGGAAAGAGGAAAGCAGTTTGTTTTCTTATCATTGGTTAAAAACAATTGTTTAAAGTGATTTTAATAACATAATCTATTGAACGCACTATAGTTCTCTCTCTCTCTCTCTCTCTCTCTCTCTCTCTCTCTCTCTCTCTCTCTCTCTCTCTCTCTCTCTCTCTCTCTCTCTCTTAAATCGTATAATATTTCAATCAGTGGGTTGCAAATTATTTTGTGTTTACTGCTGTTTGTGGAAAGAAAATATTTATTAATATTCTTTCTTTAATTTGTGTTTAGCTCATTGTTTCAAAATAAATTTTTAACCGTTAGTGTCAATTGAATTTAAATATGTTCTTATGCAAATTGAATGAGGGCTCAGTATTTTGAGATTATTAATTGAGACCAAAATAGTCTTTAAATTAATGTAGACCTCCATGGTACATGTTATTGATTTAAAAAAAAAATCATTACAAATTTTTAAAAAAAACTTTGGATTTTAAAATAATGAAAATGAAATGACATACATATTTATCATACATGATGATAATTATCGTACATGATAATAATTATCGGACATGGTAATAATTATCGGACAAGATGCATAATCGCAGTCAAAACTGAATAATAGAGATTTGTTTTCTAATTTTATTTTCAAATGACAAGAAATGACAAGAAAAAAGAAAATGTATGTAGAATTTCCTTTTTTTTTTTGCATGCTTCGTTGTAATAGCATAAACTTTCTTCATTTTGTCAACAGTTAATTTTAATATTTGTCTCGTTTATCATTACTGCAGTTATCTTTATCACCGTCCTCCTATAATATATTTGGTGATATTGCACGTATTCAGAGACATATTATGTTTTTAATTATTCGTTTTTCAGTTTCTTTTCCTTTAAGGAAAGTCAGTTTTTCTCCGCGAGTTAAATCCAGCGGTGAAAATTTCCAGTGGTTAAAGTGACACGAGAGTAAATATTTATGTATAGCTGTCACAGTGGCAGTTTCTATCGTTTCCCAGACTCTCCGATACTCTGAGATAACGATCTGTGGCTTTCACCACCCCGGGAAAATCACGGAGGAGATGTAGTGGGATGGGGGAGGGTAATATCGGATAAGTCACCCGGAAGCATCATCCCGCGCTATATAAAATATTATTACATGAGACCCACAAACTTGATTCGTCAATATTATCCGGTTCTTTAATCGTATTTCATCTTGTTTATGTAAATTAATAGGCTGTCGGAAAACTGTGTACACAGTGTCAAATTGTACACAATATCTAAAAGCAAGATTTCGTACCTTATTAGATGCCTGACAAGATCCTCAGGCAAGCTGTCTTTATTATTTTGAAATATTTTCCAGAACAGATAGCTTCAAAACGGAGGCCATATTGTTAAGAGAATACTATCTTGTTATCTCACATTTCAAGACAGTCAGAAGTGGAGGACTGATGGTGGGTGGGTGGGAAGGTGAGGAGACGGAGATGGGTGAGCTTATGTGAATAATGAATCATATATAAATGCTTCGTTCACAGTTCAAAACTAAAATTTATATGTATACAACTGATTATATACCAAGTCTCGTTATTTTTACATAAATATTTGAGTGTGCGGCAATATACCGAACAATTTACAATTCTCACGTTAAGTGGCAAAATCCAGAGACTACAATTGCATCAAATTTCGAAAATTAATAATTTATTTTTTTACTAAATTGCAACCAGAGTACTATTACGATATCCAAATATTGTCTAGTCACACACACGTACGCACGCACACAAACACATACACACAGAGAAAGCTAGAAACCTCTATGTTTTGGATAAATTAAGACTGTCTTTAGATGTCATTCATCAGTCAATATAATCTCACTCTAGGCTGTTTGAGATTAAGTCTGACAGCATTTGTATCGTGGTTATCCCGAGGTTCTGTACCTGGCACACTGTAATAATAAAAACTGTAAACATCCATGAATCGTCTGCTACGATGTATTGAAAACAATGTTCTTACTTTAGCTTCATTTAACATTGGTATGAGCACGATAAAGAACAAACTACAAGAGCTGTTTATAGAATTGTTCAGTAAAGAAACAAGCGGAGAACCCTCAGATGTCATTCGGAAAAAAAGATGTACTTTTACTTTTCAAAATTAAATGGTATTTCTTGAGCAAATCACCGTTATTATAAACCATTCAAATAAGAAATCGGTTGTATTCTTGCGCATCACTGTTTGGCCTTTAAATCTGAGATATCAAGACTCAAAAACTTAAGTAATAAGGTTTTGTTCATTTGTCAGAATATCATTATCGCAATATTGGTAATAGTTTTATGATATATATATATATATATATATATATATATATATATATATATATATATATATATATATATATATATATATATATATATATATATATATATATATATATATATCAAAAGTACAAGCGGACCATTTCAGTAGCCTAGTGGTTAGAGCATTCACGTCGGATTCAAAAGGTCGTTGGTTCGAACCCAGGCCGAGTCATAACAAAGACTTATTACAAAAATGTTACCAACAGCTGCCTCGCAAGTCGCGCAGAGCGGTTAGTGTTAAGACTGGTCGGCCTGATGACAGGATAATATGTCTGGATAGATAACATCATGCTTCATGTCTATGGCATGATGGCCCAATGTTAGACATCACTATAAACTGACACTCTACTGACATCTTAGTGATATGATTTTAAAAATGTTAAAGCTACGTTAAAATTCCAAATTACATGCACACAGAAAGGTTCAATAGTATGTAGTTTTCAGAAGAAAAATATTTAAATGCTTTCATTTTATTTTTGTCTCTCAAGAGCATAAATAAAAATAAAGTAAGTTTTACATTGGCCACTGTACCAAAGTCATTGGAAAAAACTTGAATGTTGTTCTGTCATTTGACGCACATTCTCTCAGTAGTGTAACAACAGTTCAAGAAACTCCTTGCATTTGGGTGTGAGATAATTTCTTGCACGTCATCTAGGAGTAGGAGTATTCACCAAAAATGGCAATCAAGAAGAGGTCTTAGTACAAATGACAATTACGAAGAGGTCTTAATACAAACGGCCATCACAAAGAGGTCTTAATACTAATGGCCATCACAAAGAGGTCTTGATACAAATGGCAATCAAGAAGAAGTCTTAATGCAAATGACCATCACAAAGAGGTCTTAATACAAATGGCCAACACAAAGAGGTCTTAATACAAATGGCAATTACGAAGAGGTCTTAATGCAAATGGCCATCACAAAGAGGTCTTAATACAAATTGCAATTACGAAGAGGTCTTAATGCAAATGGCCATCACAAAGAGGTCTTAATACTAATGGCCATCACAAAGAGGTCTTAATACAAAAGGCAATTACGAAGACGTCTTAATGCAAATGGCCATCACAAAGAGGTCTTAATGCAAATGGCCAACACAAAGAGGTCTTAATACAAATGGCAATTACGAAGAGGTCTTAATGCAAATGGCCAACACAAAGAGGTCTTAATACAAATTACAATTACGAAGAGGTCTTAATACAAATGGCCATCACAAAGAGGTCTTAATACAAATGGCCAACACAAAGAGGTCTTAATACAAATGACAATTACGAAGAGGTCTTAATACAAATGGCCATCACAAAGAGTCTTAATACAAATGGAAATTATAAAGAGGTCTTAATATAAATGGAGATCATGATAAGGTCTTAATACAAATTGCCATTATGACGAATTCTTAAAGCAAAAGGCCATTATGAAGAGGTCTTAATACAAATGAAAATTACGATGAGGTCTTAATACAAATGGCAATTATGATGAGGTCCTAATACAAATGGCAATTACGAACGGGTCTTAATATAATATCCATAATGATGAGGACTTAATAGAAATACAAACTTTAGATCAACCTAAGGATGAACCTATATGATTGCAATACACTTAAGACCGCTGCGGTGGCCTAGTGGTTAGAGCGTCCGCCTTGAATGCGGGAGGTCGTAGGTTCAATCCTCCACGGAGTCATATCAAAGACTTACAAAAATGATATTAACAGCTGCATCGCAAGATGCTCAGCATTAAGAGGTTAGTGTTAAAGCTGGTTCGGCCTAGTGTCAGAATAATGTGACTGGGTGGGACATCATGCTACATGTCTGCGGCATGATGTCCAGTGCTAGACATCACTATAAACTGCCCCACTACAGACATCGTAGCATTATGACATACTGTGTTAAAAATCCAAATCACACACAGACACACACACACACACACACACACACACACACACAAATCACACGCAATATACTTATATGATTGCCATGAAGTCACAAACACTTCTCCAAAACCATAAACTGATCTGCATTTATTCATGAAACGATACTTATTTATTTTTGTCTATAGGTATGCTATCATCATTGTTCTGTACAATAAAGAATTGAATTTAAATGAATATATCATACTATCACCATTTTCATTTGAGAGAAAATATTTTAGCACTGAAGTAAAATGCATTTTTACTACTACTACTACTACTACTACTACTACTACTACTACTACTACTACTACTACTACTACTACTACCGCCATTATTACTACTGCCACTATTAACACTACTACTACTTATACTGCTGCTACTACTAATACTGCTAAAACTATTACTACTACTACTACCATTGCTACTACTACACCCTTACAAATATTACTATTACTACTACCACCACTACTACTACTACTGCTGCTGTTACTACTACTACTACTAGTACTACTACTACTACTACTACCACTATTACAACTATTATTACTACTACTGTTGCTGCTGCTACTACTACTACTACTACTACTACTACTACTACTACTACTACTACTACTACTACTACTACTAATAATAATAATAATAATAATAATAATAATAATAATAATAATAATCATTGTCATCATTATCATACAACAATTACACTAGCCCCAATTTGGTTGTTGTTGTTGTTGTTGTTGTTGTTGTTGGGTTTAACGCCAATTTTAAGCACATGATAGGCTATTCATGGCGGCCAGTATTAATGGTGGAGGAAGAAACCGGGAAATCACCGGAAAGAACCACCGACCCACGAGAAGCTACTGGCATGCTTTCTCACATATCCACATTCGCCGAATCCTAGACTCGAACACACGCAGACAGAGGTGAGATGGCAGTGATCCGTAACGGACAGCGCTTTAGACCACTCGGCCACTCGGCCCCCCCCCCAATTTGGTAAGTCCAAGGATCAGAATTTAACTGATTGATATGACTTGATATTGACCTAGCAAATATATGCCGATGCTTGTAATAATAGATAGTAAATTGTGTAATAATGCAAAAGAAAGTGTATTAGATAGTGTAACAGAGTAACGGTGCAATAGTAAGTGTATTATTGTAATAGACAGTGCAATAGACAACGTATTATACACTGTAACAGTATAATATACAGTGTAATAGATAATGTAATAGTGTAATAGACACAGGTGGTATTCAAAATCTCGTTATCCAAACAAATCGGAGAAGAAAAAATTTAGACTTTTTTATATTCACATTATCAAATAAGTATTTCTATGACTAACGCAAAAAGTGAACATTATGTGGCTTGCTTCATGTTCTAACATAGTGCGATTCATGTACTTACTTTGCGGAGATTTCATTTATTGAAGTTTTCTTTGATCTGCACATATATTTCTATAAATTGATGAACATTCATATTATTTTTTTTGAGGGGGGGAACAGAATTAACCTATTTGTTACATGCATCATATGCCGGAAAATACGACCTTAATAAAAAGAAATGGCCCAGATTTTATTTTTTAATTATGTCATTATATATCTGGATGTGTTATTTCTCATGTACACGACTATAAGAAAAAATGGAGAAGATATTGTACATTATTATATGTTGAGTAATATATTACACATTTTCGAGTAAAAACTGTCGTAATAAGCCTTCCTTTTTATTTTCTTATACGAAATGAACATACATACATACATACATACATACATACATACATACATACATACATACATACATACATACATACATACATACATACATACATACATACATACATACATACATACATACATACATACAGACAGACAGACAGACAGACAGACAGACAGACAGACACAGATACAGATAGACATACTATTAACTCTCAAATATTTGCGTTAAGGATTTGTCTTCAATACACATGTAGCAAACTTAGGGCTCCTTCATCCGAGACGTAGCAAGAACCACGGCTAGAACTAAAATTGCCCCCCTATCAAAGCTTAGGAAGTAGAAAAAAAACTTCTGCTCACCGATTTTGCGCCCCCTTCAAAGTGGCTCCCACGGCACGTGCGGTGTCTTGCCACACCCCCGTTGCGCCTCTGTCTTTCATTTAATCGTGTTTGACATGGCAGCAATTCAATTTTCTTTGTCACTTGGTTTTTTCTTAAAAAGCAAATCTAATATTTACATAACATAGGGAAATCTAGACGTGATCAATTAGTTTGCAGTTCTGTTCTTTCTTTATTTCTTTTCAATGTATTTTCGCCAGTTGACTTAACGTTTTAAACTGCATGGGGCATCTGAAAATAAAAATTAAAATATTTACAAAAACCGATTTTGAAATAGCAAGTTTTCTAAAATTTGGATGACAGCATCCAGACGTATAGCAAAAGAGCATACAATATAGAATACTTTATTTCTGTTACTAATACACAGTTAACCGATATACGTAATATACAACACGGTTTGGTTTTAGCTATAAAGCGTCCAAAGTATATTTTCCCTCATAATACGTGGCGATTTTATTTGCTTAAAAATCGGGTCCAGCCGTATATATTATAAACCCTGATATCCGGGTAACATAAAGCGCCGGCAGATTAAGATCTTTGTAGATTATTTTACAAATTACTCCTAACCAACCACACCGACCCAGATCCGTTGGTTGCTTTTGGTCGATATAGTTGGACTCGACTTATATAGGATATATGGGAGAGAAGACAGCAATAGCTTGTCCCAAGAAATAATTTCAGAAAACACATTTTACCCTTTCTGTTTCAGTTCTCTTTAAAAATTGTTTGGATTTTCTTTTAAAAAAAAATAATTCTTCGTAATTAGAATTTTTTCAAATACGTATTTAATCTCTGGAACTCGAACGAACTAACATTTACCTTTAAAATAATGAACAGACGTCATAGTGAACAAACCTGAAGCTATGTGATCGTGTATTTTTATTTGACTGGTTCCTGTAATTAGATGAAATAACCAATCGGATCGCACCATGTTTAATAATTTTCTTTATATGAAAAATAAAGATATTTGCTATTCTAACCCCAACACAAAATAGACAGGTAGCAAGTATGTTCTGACTTCTTAAACCTTTTCTCAACTGTATTTTTTAAATAACTATTTTTTCTGTCGATTTCCACTGTCTTTCAAAAGTGTAAATAATTCATGGTTTCTCCGGCTATTATGTGCCATGTGCGCGTTTTGACTTTTGATGACTGTTTCTTTCCCTGATTATCTCTAAACGTTCAGGAACAACAACTCTGTCCTAACTACAATATATAAAACTAAATAATAACTATCAAAAAGCAGATAATTTTCTAAATGGCCAAGCTTAAACTTGTATGATCAATGTTTATGGCGGGTACAGCAAGCCTTGTTTTATCTTGGAGGTCAATTTTTCCCCACTCATTTGATCATTGCGCCTGTACAGTTGTTTAACTTTAAAAAATAGTTTTATAATAAATCTTAAAAAAGATCATTAATCCAGTAGATGCGATCTTTTGTGATCTAGCTAAATAAATGAGAGCATGATATATTTTTCTTTCTCACATTCGTTCATTTTCTGCAATAATCAATAACTAACCTATTACATACGTCTGAACATATACATTACCAATAACAATAAAGAATGTATATTAACTTTTAAATATCTAATTTGAGGCATGTTATCTACACGTATTATTTCATACAAAGTGCTTAGATTAAATATCCGACACTAACAAAGTAATAAATAAGCGGAACAATTAAACCTTTCTTTAGGAAAGAAGCAAAACCGAATCAAGTGGGGGCAATACCTATCTCTGACGTTGTATCCCTAAGTTGAGATAGACGCTTGACCACTCCGAGAGAATTTCTAAGGTAACAATCTACATTCTAAAGGAGTGTAATAATTAATCCCACTACCATTTACTAATAGACTGTAAAATGTAGTCATCCTTATTTCAGCTGGATGTAGCTAACATGACTGTTAAATCAAGTAGATTTTCATTATCATCCCTGCGATGAAAATGCTACATGTTTCATAATGCATAAAGCACAAGTTCTGGTGTGTGTGTGTGTGTGTGTGTGTGTGTGTGTGTGTGTGTGTGAGTGTGTTTAACCACAGAACATATAAAGAATTCGTCCTGACACAATAAACTATTTTACAAATGCAAAACAATATAGCTTATATTAGTCATTTCTAATAAAAATAAGCATAACAATGTTTTTGAATGTTAGAATGTTAAATTATTATAGAATGCTATTAAAACTATATTTACGCATAATTTGTTATGGATATTAGTATTATGATTTAATTTCCACAACTTGTTTCGGTACTTTTTTGTAGGAAACTACATGCTTATAACATTGCTTTGACGCATTGTATGAAAACCTTGGAAAACACTACATGCTTTATAATGCATAAAGCACAATGTGGGATTAATTATTACACTCATTTGGAATCTCAGCCTATTTATATAATATCCAGATAAAAATATTATTATTTTCTTTCTAAAATCACATGCATGTGGTTTTACTACAGTATGGCTAGTCGCATCCTTTTGTGAAAAACTAAAACAAAATGGAACTGAACGTACTGTAATCGAAGCAAGTTCTCAATAATTTGTCCGAACTTAAATATCTGGGTTTTTTTTTAGAATTTATTTGTAAGTATATTTAATGTATGTAATACACTCTAACATATCAATTATATGTTTATTTAAGTTTTATTTCAATTTTAATTTACGTGCATGAAGAACACCAACTGACTTTTATTTTCGAAGCTATTCATAGTTCAAAGTTAGCGTGGGTTCGAAACTCCGGCCGAGTGATATAAAAGAATTACAGAAGCTGCATCGCTTGGCGCTCAGCATTAGGAGGTCAGAGTTAGGTGGACCTAATGTAAGGACAATGTAATTGGGTGGGACTTGGTGCTACAAGTCTTGGAATAATACCCCGGTGCTAGAATCACTCTATACTGACCCACTGCAGGCATGGTAACGATAATGACTGATGACAAATACACATAAACACACGCACACGCACGCACATAAACGCGTATAAACTTGATGTTAATATCACACGAGTATTATTGACATTTCGGCTATAAATGGTATGCACAATATAAATATGTATATTTGCAACATTTTTATCAACTTTAATTAGCCTTCAAAATACGAAAGGGTTCCTCATTAAACGTTTAAACTTATGAGCTGTACTGTAAATTGGTGGAGGGTGGTGAAATTTGTCTGCGGTGATTTTACGTGATTAATTGTACCACTTGATCTGATAAGAGATAGTGAGTGAGATCTCGGCTGATAAAGCAATTAACACGTCTGAAACCTTCTTGACACGGATAAATTCTGAATTTATTAGCCCAACGGTTTGCCTTGTATAACCAGAATCCGAATCATTTCACACATCATCACTACCGACCAGGAATAATTATTTCGGCCCCGTCTCTCCCGCTGGACCATTGATTAGAATCGCTGGCAGATTTTCTTCACACGTGGTGAAAATTACACGTTAGAAATTACCTCTGATTACTAAAATTACATGAGCCTGCCGTATTGCATATACAAAAGCTTCCAAATGGCATGAGAGTTTCAATGCCATATGTCTGTCTAGTTTAAACTGATTCGACCACACCCTTCCACT
Source organism: Potamilus streckersoni (assembly GCA_016746295.1). Lineage (NCBI taxonomy): Eukaryota > Metazoa > Mollusca > Bivalvia > Unionida > Unionidae > Potamilus > Potamilus streckersoni. The sequence continues at coordinate 663,178 of JAEAOA010001235.1, forward strand.
TTTTTGTTTATTAAAACTCCAATTCCAGCATCGATTAGCAGTAAGCAAGCATTTCAAAGAATGTTACTATTTTTACCTAAGTTATTACATGCATACACATTCCTATATTTCATAGCATGACTGTAATATGCTAATTTGTTATATAGGATTCGTGATATTACATATTGAAAGGACACACACTGGTTCAGTGATTAGCGAGCCGGATGCGCTACCGAATGGACTCGAACAATTGGATCGGCCCATTTGGTTGTTGTTGTTCTTATATGGTTTAACGCCATTTTCAGCACAAGATAGGCTATACATGGCGGCCAGTATTAATGGTGGAGGAAGAACCTTGGAAAACCCAGGGAAGAACCACTGACTCACAAGAAGCTACTGGCAGGCTTTCTCACTTACCCACGTTAGCCGAGTCTGGACTCGAACTCAAGCAGAGGCCCATTTGGAATTTTTCCTTAATGTTTGTGCTTAGGTAAATCACTTGTGCGTCCCATGTTGATGATCTTTTTCGCATACTTACCCAGGTCCAGAAAACTTCGAATCTTTACAAGAAGCATCCATTTGATTACAGATTACACGATTAACATTGATGATCTGTAAATCCAAATCTGATTGGAAATTATCATGTAACATTGTTGACTTTTCATCCGGTTTCTGTTGCTGTTGCTATTATTGCAATTGTTGCAATTGTTGGATCAATTTAATGCTTACATTATCCGTTAAAATGAAGGATTCAATATTATTTACATGTATTCTGAATTTGTTGCCAATAATGTGGTGGCTGCTAGATTTGAAAAATGTATTTCTTTGTGCTCTGTGTTTTCAACAACATCAAAAGGAAATGTGAAAATGTTTTCATTTTGTACGGTGTGTGTGTGTGGTGCTCAGACTATTTCATGTTTTGTTTTGTTTTTTAATTACAATATGGTGTAAATATATGTTCAATATTATGTATGATAGAGTTCATAATTATGTGTAATTTTTTTAAATATTGTGACAATTTATTCAATATTCTGTATCATTATGATAAAGAAAATATAAATTCTAAAATTCAGTGACAGTGTATAAGCGACAACAAATTCTAATTACTTTTATTCAGTTTTTTTCTCTTTCTGTGTTCCTCGTAGAAAGTTTCTTGAATAGTCGGTGCACAAAAATGTGTGTATAATTTACGTTTATTTATAAGAATTTATCTTCTTTAAAAAGTCTGCGTAATTTTGTAAACTTACATTTGTGGAATTTTTATCTTTAATTATCATCACCACCACCACCACCACCACCACCACCATCATCATCATCATCATCATCATCATCATCATCATCATCATCATCATCATCATCATCATCATCATCATCATCATTACCTACATACATTAGAAGGCTATTACGAAAATTAAAGCTGAACGTTTGACCGATATAACAGGACCCTAATGTCTTCAATAAACAATCCCAACTTGATAAACTCAATACTCAAGCCCAACGTCATAAACTCGGTCAAAAGGATTAATGTGGTCAATTTCATTAACTGGACTAACGTGGTCAAAATTCGTAACCACTCCCCAACATGACGAACTTCATGAACAAGCTGAGCCTGATCAAGTCAGTGAACAAGCCAAACGTGGCCAACTTCATGAACAACATCTTTAACTTGATGAACAAACCTAACGCAGTTCTAACGGGTCAACTCCACGAACGAACAAGCCTAATGTGATCTACTCAGAGAGGGTTGAAGAAACTGTACTGATGCTGTATGTAATAGAAACGGTCTTACAGCGACTGGCTGAGGCTTTACAATTTCTTCGATTATTTAACCATATTAGAAAATTTATAATTATATAATAAGTATAAAACTTCAATCCTTTAACACACACACACACAGACACACACACACACACATATATATATATATATATATATATATATATATATATATATATATATATATATATATATATATATATATATATATATATATATATATATTAATACATACATAGATAAATATATATATATATACATATATACATAGATAAATAGATACATATATACATACATATATACATACATATATACATATATATATATATATATATATATATATATATATACACATACATACATACATACATACATACATACATACATACATACATACATACATACATACATACATACATACATACATACATACATACATTCACACATGGCTAAGATTTCATGTAAATGGCGTAGCTAACCAAGTGTTTCTAGTGATCTACTTTCAACACTAAAACAATATTTCATGCCTAACTCTAAGTGTGTACTAAATTGATTTTATCAACGTGAAGAAAAATACGAACTAAAAAAGAAAACAATCAAACTATCAATATGCGTAGGTGATCGTGAATACAAGGCATTTGTAGCGGACACTCTCGGAGATGTGTGGAGTTCGTTCACTCGGTCAATATACAGCTGTAATAAATTTTAACACCGTTCAAAGGGCAAATATATTTATTTGTATGTGATATAAATAAAATATACGAATATTTATGTACACTGTTTCAGTGACATATCACTAGTTGTATAAATGTTTCATTTAAAGGAAACTCGGAAAGCCTCGTTTCCTTTTCATGAAAAATTTATACATCTCGTGGCATATCATTGATACAGCATACACACTCTCTCTCTCTCTCTCTCTCTCTCTCTCTCTCTCTCTCTCTCTCTCTCTCTCTCTCTCTCTCTCTCTCTCTCTCTATATATATATATATATATATATATATATATATATATATATATATATATATATATATATATATATATATATATATATATATTTATATATATATATATATATATATATATATATATATATATATATATATATATATATATATATATATATATATATATATATGTGTGTGTGTGTGTGTGTCAATTTTCGATGTTGATGTGTTTGTAAAGAACATTATATTCTTTACGCGTTATCTAAGCCATTTATTCACTTGTATTATACAGTACTGTCTAAAGAAAACATGGTTGTTTAATTTTTAACTCCAATTTCTAGCCCCCAAACTTCAAGATTTACTTGTCCTTTACGCTTATCACTTGACCATATCGACCCCTGCATAACCATATCGCCCTCTAGGTGACCATAGCGCTCTTTGCTTGCCGGTGTCCTATCAGTCAATACATCTCCCCAGTCCTGACAGTCGATACGGGCGCTGAGAGGTCAGCTAAAAGGGATTATCCACAGCCAGTAATTGATTTCACCGTAACACCCTTCTCACGTTTATCTTTATCTCCGGTTACCAGAACGCTAATTCTAAAAACGCAACCTTTGTGCAAAAACCTGTCCTTATCGTTAGCCGAGCGTATCGCACTATATTTCATATGCATAGCAAAACTGTATCTTTAGAATTAAAACTTTTTGCGACATTATATAAAAATCTCTATCTTTAAAAATATATTTTAACTTTGATTGTCCAATCTGGGTAACGTGTGCATTAATTATGCAGTATCGTAAAAAAAAGAAAAATAATATGAAACTGGTTAAAAAAGAATGGTGTCGTGAATGAAATTGCGAAATAAAACTCGGTCCAAGAGAAAGCAATAAACACTCACCGTATACCTCATGTAAATTCAGTAAACACAGTCAAGCAACATCTATTTTTACAAGTGTTCGACGGAGTAATCAGGTCAACCATGAAGCTTTACTAACATAATTTAGTTTATGTACATCATGTATGAAATATGATTCATGTGATGATTTTATTTCCATATTTAACTGTCCGTATTTTAAAACTGAAAGAAATCTCAAGCAACAAAATAAATTTCACAGATGGCAAAATGTATAACCATTTAAGCAATTTGTTTAAATTAAATAATATTGACATTTTTAAAGTTGTGTATATCTACAGAATTATCATATCGAAATTCAATTAAAAGCGGATTGTACAATTTTTGAATGTAGGCTGAATTCCATTTGTATGAATTGAAAAATTTATGTTAGACATAATATTTTAGTCACCATGTATGCACTTCAATATTTTCATATGCTTATATCTTGTTTAATATAACTATTTAAATAAAACTCAATAATGCCCAGGTTACTCTCCAACCTATAAATAATTGTGTAGGCTGTTTAAAGCTGTTATTATGTAGGGAAGAATGGCCTAAAAGTCCTCTAACACTAATTAACGCACTGCAATATTAACTACCAGCGCGATCCTAAGGTCACACCTATGTTTATCTACTTTCGATCTACCTTTTACACCCCATTGATCACATTCGTGACCTGAGCGGGATAAACATTGTACTTATATACGCATTAATTGGTTTTGTCGACGGAACTCTATAAACGAAGGAGCTTAGTGCTATAACTTCATGCAAACGGATCGAAAAATAGATCGCATTAAAAGTGAATAAAATAGAAAAAAAAATCTGAAAAAAAACATCATGGCAAAATTAATGAATTTGTCATCCCTTATTTATGATATCCTTAAAAAAAACAACCAACCAAACACGATAATTTGTATATCAATCAATCACCCTTTCCCCCACCCCCGCATTATTGAAACACTAGCTGAAATCAGGAACAGCTTGTATAGTAGCGACCGATCACACACACGCACACACACATAAATGTTCAAGTACTAGAATTTCACCTAGTGACGATTTCTCTGCTTATTTCATCAGAGGGAAAATAATGTTTTTTTTATGCAATACATTACAGACCTAGTATATTTTCATCTTTTAGAAATAATTTCAAAATGTATCCTAAGTAAAATAGACTACGCGTTCTTTTATTAAATCTAAAAAGTCCTTGCTTTCTCAGTACTGAAATCTAGGGGGCATTTTTCAGTACTGTCAAGACAAGCTTGTTCTGACTTAGACTCACAGGACATAATGTATTTCTTTCCACAGTTTTGGTTTTAAAAAAAGACAGGACAAGAATGTTCACGAATTTATTTAACTTGTTTCTATAAAAGGAAAAGAATGTCTTAATTGAACTTTATTTATTTATTCATTGGCTAAGTTTCTGCTTTCGGCAACAAGAAATATGTTTGAATTTAAAGACAGTCACCGATCCAAGATCTTTATATGTTTTCATAACAAAGGGCAGGGTCCGGTTACGCTTAGGTTGAAAGAGAACGTCATGTGACTACAATCAAGTCACCAAAAGAAAAATAAAACCGAAAAAAAAAAAAAAAGCACAGCCAATGATCTAAGGGAAACCACGTACTTGCCAGATCATGGGCTCCAAATGTATAACCCTGGCCAGTTTATGGGCTACTTCTGTTTAGCCCTGACATTAGAAGGTTCCGTCTTCATGATCTAGTTTTGATCTTGTCCAATGATTCTCAAAATGGGCGGTACAGCCCCATTGGGGACGGTGGGATTACTGAAGGGGCACTAAGGCTGAATAATGATTTTTACGGGTAATGTAGGGGGTGCTGAGTATAACCAGAAAAAGTTTGGGAAAACCTGATCTAGTCTCTGATAAAATGAAATATCTGGTGTCGTCTCAGACCATCTTGGTTATATACATGAATATTTGATTCAAGACCGTATAATGGTATCCAGAATTCAAAGTTATAAGCAACGCAGCTAACATTTAATCAAAGGACCACGAAGAAAGAAGAAGACAAAGAAAAATATTATATTATTGGGATACGGGTGATTTTTTGGATTGTTTTTTGTTTTCTTTTGTTTTTGATTTTTATATGTATGTCTTTTGCTTTTTGTTGTTCGTTTTGTTTTTTTTTTCTTTTTTTTATGGCAAACTCAACAATACATTTTGTACCTAAGTCAGGAGCATGAAAAGAAAATGTAAACAAAAGAAAATGTAAACAAATGTAGTTACACTAAACATAAAGCCTTAAAAGCGACATACATCGCTTAAAATAATAAAGTAAAATGTAATTTCTCGACTGAGTTAGTACTGGAGTTGAAGGGTGTACGCTTCTATGCAACAAAGTACCCATTTTTGATGCAAGATTTTATAAATCCTTACATCCACCGTGATTTAAACTCTGTTTCCGTTCAAGAGATAGCGTTCTTTACTTCATCTAATTGTAACTAATTAGAAAGATTGATTAAAATTAAACTATGACGATGAAGAAGTCTAGTAACTGCACAAAATGTATGTTACCTGTTTTTGGAAAATCATCTCTAAGGACGAACTGTAATCAAGGAATACCGACTTCTTTTCCATTAGCTCAAACATTTGCAGTAAAGATTCAGACTTCTGAAAATAACGGCAAATCCAAGACACCACTGATGTGGATTAAAGTGGGGTTGGACTGGGAAGGATATTTATAAGATCTTTGTGTTATTCTTCATCCCTTGTACAAACGTGGCACCTCTTCAAAAGGTTTATGTAAGTCGTAAAACGAAAAATATTCTAGTTTACAGAGCAAACAACCCACAACCAAGGTAAACGGCACAGAATGAGAATTATGTTGTGAAATCTGTGCAACTGTGATTCAAGAAAACAGAATCTCAAGACGGCTCTGGAGAAATAATATTTACCCGGAGGCTGGGTCTTGTTTGAATTTAGCAGACTTGTTACAAGATAGGATAATGTTCTTAACCCTTGATAAAATTTTTTTAATGTTGTCAGCTTCCTCAATTATTCGCTTTTTGTAAAGCTTATTAGTCCTATAAATACATGGCCCACCACAATCAGCGACAGCATCGTAAAATATTTAATTAAACCCACTACCAACACTACTACTACTGATGCTACTATTGCTATTACTACCCCTTTTTATTACCAGTGTTGTTGATTATAAATACTACTGCTGCTGCTGATGATGTTGATGCTGCTACTACTGTTGGTATTACT
>JAEAOA010001235.1:675000-757500 GCA_016746295.1 Potamilus streckersoni
CTGAACAAAAAGGTAACAGTTTAAACAACACTATAAAATTGGCACATTTTATTGATGGGAAATAACTCTCCTAAATTTAAGTCAAGTGATCAAGAATGCAGAAGTTATTTCCCTTGTTTTGACAATTCCCATATCCACCCCAACTGTTCACAAAGGTTACTATTGTTATGGCTCCAGTAATAGTTCCAATTGGAGTACATATTTTAGTTAATAAAGCCGTTCTTTTGGTGATTTCATCTCGCAGTTGTTCGATTATTTTCTCGAGTTGATAACATCGAAGATCTATGACAGTTCATATATTAGTAATGGATATTTTAAGTGCACACAATCAAAACTGAGCCTTACAGATTTACTATAGGTACCATGTCAGCCTAACAATGTCAACTTTTGATTCCAAACATTACAAAATATATGCATATTTGTTCATGTCAGCTATGTAACCATGTTAGGATCAGTCGTAGAAAGTTAAATTCAAATAATCTGTTTGAATATTACTTATGTAATCTTTAAAGTGTCAGATAACAAATATTATTAGTCATTAATAATGCATAAAGCAAAATGGATCATGAGAATTCCCATAATATCATCTAGGCTACAATGTCGCACTACATCAATCAACATCTTAAAGAAACTGAACAATAAAATGGAATGCATTCTGTGTTCAACTTACATCATTTTGCTGTTTTCTTACATGCAATGGTAAATATACCTGGGTAAAGTATATTTTACCCCTCTGACCTGTATTTCATTCTCTGACAGCTTAATATGATTTTGTAGAGAACTTGAACAGGTTCTAGTATAAAGTCTTCATCTCTGTCCTCTCACTAAATACCCTATAACTATGGTTATAAACAATTACAGGATAGCTATACAAGCAGATATGTGTTACTCAGGAAGTCACCCCATCATAAACACATAAATTAACTGTTTGAACCCCAAATAAATAGTTTCAATGACCTAAAGGTACAAAGCAAAGTAGAATTTTGTCTTCATGTATTTTAAATGAGGGTCTCATTTTGACTAATAAAGATATTTTCTCTGATCAAATTTGACAAATATCCATCATTTGAGCTTGTATATGGTGTAGGAGTATATATATGCTGATATCATTTAATATCATTCCCAAAAAATATTATATATGTGTATACTTGGTGGAAATTTTTTATTTTTTAATTGTTTTTTAAATTTCATTTAAATTTTTAAAATTAAAATTATTTTTTTACTTCTTATTTCATTTTTATATTTTTAAAGTCAATATACATAACATATTAAAATTTCATGTATATGTCATTAATAATAAAAAATTTATATCAGTTTCAAGTTTTTACTGACAGGCCATAGTACACAATTAATTTTACTATACGGTCTCTACATTTGTTCCTCAGTACTGAACTTTCCACTGTGTGACAATCAATACAAATCATATGTTAATCTAAAATACCTTCAAAGATGACTTAACGGTTTAGTTCTTGTCAAGGGTTGACCTGCATTTTTTTGAGAGGCTGAATTGTAAACAAAACACCAGGCAACGGAACACAGATTTCACTTCCGGATCATCACCATGACCTTATTACTCAATGTGCACTGTCGCCGAAATACACACAGACAACCACACCATAAGATCACATTTTAAAGAATAATCAATTGCCTTTAAATCCTTACCAAGAATGTCAAAATCTAACTCTATTATCACCACCAAATTTAGACCGGAAAAAGTGATCTAAAAATAGACTGGGACTACATTCGTGGGTACTGAACCGGATTTTATTAATTGTGTACTGATTCCATACAACCATGCGTCCAAGTCATTCCCGTTGATCAAAAGTAGAGGGCAAGGTCAAACTGTATAAACACAGGGTTGTATCACGAAACATCTTAAAGACATCGGCGAATAGAAAGAAGGACATCAACACATATGTAGATCATGATCTCAAAATAAAATGACACTGCTTGAAACAAGAACGAAGGTCATAGCCATATATAAGTGTTAAGTGTTTGTTGATATATATATATATATATATATATATATATATATATATATATATATATATATATATATATATATATATATATATATATATATATACCATTGAGTTTTATGTGCATCACTTGACGTTTCAGGTGTTCAGGCGATTGTGTGAAAATATCAGATTTTAGAATTGTTCGAACATCTCCTTTTCACACATGAGTAATCGTATAAATTTTAGCGGTGTTGCAGTTGCCCCAAGTGCAAAGTTTTTGAGCGCATGGATCAGTGCTGGAATTATCGACATTTTCAGAATGCAGCCAATTGTCGCTCAAATATTTTTTAAAAAGATTTTTGTATATTTTTTTGCGTGCACCACTTTTCAACAGGTGCAATAATGATCATATATATTAATAGCATAATGAGGCGATCTGGCATTAGGAAATCTTATGTTATGAAGGTCTGCAGAATATAGGACAAATTACATTTTAACATTAGATCACCTACTTTGCATCGATTCTGGGGACAAGGGGAAATTATACGTTAGAAATTTCGAGATGCGTGTTTTATATAAATTCTGTTTAAAAGCTATCACTTGTTAGGTGTGTATCAATTGAAAACCGGGTATCAAGTGAAGTAAATTTTTATTGGCAACAAACGTCACATATTTGATTCTCCCACGCTTATCTGAACTTGGCTTACCACTGACTTGACCTTAGCTTACCTCTGACTTGACCTTGGCTTACCACTGACTTGACCTCAGTTTACAAAGAGCTACATTTGTCGTCCTGGATTTAAGACGAGAAGTGAAAAATTCACATAGATCAGTTCAAACCAGAATTTCTTTCATAGATTTAGGACCAAGTATGACTATTACAACCCCAAAAGAATTCGTCGTTTGTATCAAAGTCTGTCTCAATCTCAAGGACTGGAATAGAGGGGGGAAATATTCCTTAGGTTACTTAGAATGTTTAGTGGGAATGTTAACATTGTAACATAATGTATATTTGGCCTTTCATGGGAACATGGCATTGATGCTAATATATTTGGTTTTAAATATGACACTCTAGAGAAAAACTTGACACACTTGACTTATACCAGTTGCATCTACGGTTATCTAAAACCAATCATCGGGTCTTATAATGAATATTTAAAAATTGGAAATTATGCAGGGTTTCTCTATTCTTGTTTGACAGATCTGTCGATAGTCTATTTGTAATAGGGCAGTGAAAAAAATTTATCTATAGGTTAAACACGATTGATCAATCAGATTCAAGATGGGAAATTATGGTTTTAAACATTATGGGTTTCTACTTGACATTTACTCCTCCATGAGCATATCACTGTTAGAAGCGGCCGACATCACCTTAAAACCATTGACCTTATTCACAGGTCACCGAGATCGAAAACAGATCATACTCTCAAAGGAATTCCAAGTGAAACAGAAACAGAATCACTTCCTTATAAAATGCACATTTGAACAGGTGTTTTGTATGCATATTTTGAAACAACAACAAAATACCAACCCCAAACCAGCACCAAATCAATACATAATGACGTTTTTATATTACATTCTCGTGAATAAGAATTACAATGAAATTGAAAAACACTTAACAAAAATCCATCTTTTTCTTCTTTTAGTGTCTTTCTTTTTTTTAAAAAAAATATCTTTACGTGTATTTCTTCCCTTGCGGTAGTATATGTTCTAATAAGAATTCAAGACTGCTAGTTTCAGCTAATGTTGTCAAGTCCATATTCTTTTATAAAATCCAATGATCATTTTGGCCACATAGTTAGAAACAGGTACTATTCATTCACTGCCAGTCTAAGGGGTTTATGTTTGTGTAGATATCTTACGCAACAACCTAAAGCTCATACCTTCTTGTGTAATAGTATATACGTCTGTTTATATGCACACGGTTTGTAAGTACACATACCTTCTTGTGTATGATACGCTTTCATTTTTTTAGAGATATAGATAAATTATTTTACTAACAAGTACAAAATACACGTTGGATAATTTCAGCGAAAGTTTGTTTTTCACTTTTGAAAACAAAACAATGGATATCCCTACATTTATATCAAAGTACTCTAAACTAATGTCTGTCTTGTTGGTTTTTGAACATTGTGTTCTATAATATGTTTGCTCAATATTTTCAAAGGTTGGAAAATGCAAATGTTATGTGCCATTGTAGAAGCCCAAATATTAATGCAGTAACTGACTTCTATTGTTGTTCTAGCAAACGTAAATGTGAAATACATCTTTTTCCTGCTACAGTATCACGCAATTTAGTGAGGTAAACGAACTACTTTTACTGTTGTAGCTGCAGGCAAATTTAGCGAATAAAGTGATTTTTAATGCTATAGCATAACTTATTCTAGTGAAGAAAGACAACAGATTTCTCTATTGCACACAATACAATGAGGAAAAAATTGACTGTAACAATATCACACATTGTACTGAAGAAACTGACTTTTACAGTTGCAACAGCACCCGTTTTAGTGGTGGAGAAACTTAACTCATACAATAGTACACAATACGGCGACTTTTTATGGTTATAATAGAACACACTTAAATGAGAAAACTGACATTTGCCATTAATTGAATATTCACAATTTTCCTGACTTGATGTTCAGTATGTATGGAATAGAGTTTGCTTACAGAAACTTAAGAAGCAAATTTTAGCGACAATTATAAATTTAAGATAGCCAAAATGTCTCAACTCTCCCTCTTGGTCTTCATGCAAGATTTATAAAGAATAACCCTATTGACATTTATAACTGTATTTCCACTTTTCCACTTTTCTCCAGAATCCTCGAAGATGGCGACACTCTTTTATACATGATGCAGCAAAATATGGCGGCTTAATGTTAACTTCCCTTGTTCCTATAATCTTTAGACTCATTTAACAAAGAATTCCTTTAGACCCCCGATATCCCGCTCTGCTTATTATGTTATCATTCGTTTCAAAACCTAACATCTGGTAAATTAATTTTAAAAAGTGCGTCTAACTACTTACGTCCTGCCAAAGAAACATTTTAGCAAGATATATTCAGCTAAAACCATTCTACAAATAGTAACAACCCAAACCATTGTTTCAATGTATGCCTCTTGGCAAACCCATCTTCGTTGCGTAAGGTCGAATGCCACTATTTTAATTTCTTTTGACAGTGACTTAAAATCAATACCCAAACTGTGGACACAAGCTAGCGTTTAAAATTGTATACCCTTCTTGATATTTATTTTGAACATAATTTTTTTTGTGTGACAAAATAAATACTTTGCATTTAATTTTGGAGATGTGTATGAAATGGATTAGAGACAAATCGACAATATCAACATGGCTGAATTCTTGATATCTATTTTGAACATAATTTTTTGTGTGTGACAAAATCAATACTTTGCATTTAATTTTGGAGATGTGTATGAAATGGATTAGAGACAAATCGACAATATTAACATGGCTGAAAAATATGGACTTTAATCGGTCTATATTATTATCTCACTTTTCGAATAGATATTCAATTCTGCTGATATTCCCCATTAGTAACCCATTTCACCAAAACGTGCATATCGCAATGGAGGTTGAGAGAACACGTAGCTTTCTTTATTGTGATATGTAAATGATGGGTTGGATTTGGATATGAGAGAACACAGTTATATCTCATTTCTGATGTGAACATCATCAGTGGATCTTATCTCTCTGCATAGCTAATTTCTATTTAATTTCAGAGGTTAATAATGAAAATATCTTTCGAAAGCTTTGCAATATTTTTTCTTTTGTTCTATTATCTATATTTAAATATTATACGTGTACCCTTTACAAAACATGCATGCATGCATGCATGTTGAAAATTAGTTTTTGTTTTGTCAAGGACAGGTAAAAATGAGTACACTGCTATTTCAAGATCTTTATATGGAAGCTTCAGACAATGCATGGGTTTCCAATTAGTGATACATAATGCATTTCGGTTAAAGTATTAAAAGATTATGTATTCCACCGTGAACGTTGCAGAACTAAAAATTTCACCCTAAACCTTCTCATATTTCGTTGGTCCTCCAAAACCCTGGAGCGGAAACTTTATCTACTTCAGTCACAATTATTACTTCCGGGTCAATACCCACGAATGTCTTCCCAGATTACTTTAAAGCAATTTTTCTTCTCGTAGTTACTGGCGACGCACGAGTTAGATTTAGGCGTTCTTCGTATTGATTTAAAGGTAATTGTTTATTCTGCAGAGTTTGAGCACTCTGGTATGGTTGTCTGCGTGGGGAAATTAGTAACCCACTGCACATTGTTTTGTTGACAGATCAGCCTCTCCGGAAAATGTCGGATAACCTATGACCAGAGGATCACTTTGAATTCATTGTTGAAGATATTTGAGATTGACATGATTTATTACGATTTATACATGCTGGAAAGTTCGGTAGATGAACAAATAAAGAGTATATAAAAAGAAAAATAATCGTGAACTGAGGCCTGTCACTGGCAATGAACAAATAATTGTGATCTGAGGCCTGTCAAGCCAATGAAAAAATATTTGAACCATATCAATGTCAATAAAAACTTGTCTCTCTTAGGCGTACCACCATGTGTAAGATATGATGATGCTGTTAATTTTGAAATGTACCGAGATTTATTATTAGGATCGGCTATACAATTCCTCTGTAACAAAATCGGCGTAAACGAATTAGATGGGTATCACATGTAACATATTCGAAGAAAAAGTGCAGGACCAAAACTGTGTTTGAAATGTGTTTTCTAGGAGTAAGTGAAAACGGTCTTGTAAAGGATCATATTATTCAAACCCGAAAGATATTTCTTTAATTAATTTACAAGTTGTTACCCAAAGCCAGAATTGCAAATTCGGAAATAATGGTATTAGCTGTAATTTTCCGAGTTAGTTTTATCTACAGACGTAGAGACAGGGGAAAAAATAATATTTCCATCGACATATGCTGCTGATAAATGTTTTGATATTGTCCCATCTTCGGTACAACACGTCGTAAAATAAATATAGCCAGATCGGCGTATTAAAATAAATACGATCACCGAATAATTTAGATGCGCTACCGCTTCTGAATAGACAATAAAATACGTTGATTTTTTTTATTGTTATGTGTTACAAGACAAAGCAAAATAACTCCATTAAACAAGTCTCTCTTTGATAGATTAATTAAGTAGTTGTCCAGCTTGTTACCACGTGATGTTATATGACTACAGAGATTTTTTTCTGTCATCGTGGCAGTTATGTTCAGTAATTTAATTGTTTGTGTGACAATTAGCTCTCAGAGGAGCAGCGTAATTTGTAACAGGAGCATATTTACACCTTTTGACTTTCCTTGATAAATTTAAAAAAACATTAAGTAACACCCGCCCGCAAGTGTAATATTACAAATCCAAGTGAGATTTTAGCGAACAGTTGTATACAGGCCTACATGTATTTTAACCTTGCAAATGACACTCGACAGAAAATGTATGTACGATATTTTATACATAATATTTTATGAAGTGTGTTTTCAGATTGAAGTAAATCAACGCTACAGTTTACAATAATTAATTTTTTCCACTATGCCTGCTTATAACCTCAGAGAATGCAGTTAAGTTATTTGATCTTCCAGGTGAACAAATTATATTGATCTGCATGTACTACATAACTTCCGGACAACATCTTGTGTAGAATTATGAAATGTAGATCATATTTTAGGAAATTTTTTGAAAATTAAAATAAATCCATGTTTAAGTTTACAATAATTGTGATTTAGTCATTAGTATACTGGTCGCACGTAGTTTAGCTACTTATTCAGTGTAGGTAACCTCATAATAATTTTTGAAACGTATACTTGTAAGGATTAGTCCCTGGCACAGTGTTATTATTAATATTCAAATTATTTTTATTTTCATTTTTTATTATTCAGAACTGATTATTATTAAAATATTTTTATTTTATATAAATATTTATTATATAATGAGTTACGAAAATATTAATATTTTTTTTTTGCAATTGTTAATTACAACATGACGGAATAAAAATCTCTGATCAACTCATTCCTTAAAAGATTATATGTTGAAAACGATTATGTCAGATCATCATACGGTCCATTGTAAAAGCGATAGTGAAAGTAGTGACAGTGAAGGTACAGGACCAGTGATACGTGACACTCTTAATGGCTACACGAAACCCTTGGCAGAGTCCTTTATAGAGTCAAACTACAGTTTAAAAAATGTTATTTATTTATTTGTTTATTATAATCAGATTATAATACAATAATATTTATTCAGAAATAATATTTATTTTTATTCTGGTTATAATATTTAATTTTACTCTGATAATAAACTTTATTCTGATAATACTATATATGTAGAATAAGGTAACAATATCTTTTCTGATAATATTTTTTCAGAATCAGATAAGATATTTATTTTTATTCTGATAATAATTTAGAATCAGTTAGTAATATTTACTTTTTATTTTGACAATAGTACTTATTCTGATTATTATAATATTCTAATTATAACAATATTCTTATCATGATAATACTATTTATTTTTTATTATGATAATGATATTTATTTTTTACGATAATAATCTTTATTCAGATAAAATGATTTATTTTTATTCTGATAATAAATGTTTATTCAGAATCAGATTTATTTTTGTTAACTTTGATAACAAATATTTATTCTGATAATAAATATTTATTTTTCTTTTGAGAAAATTTACTCAGACGTTCTACGATCTCACATACAGATTAATGTTGAATGTTTAATTCCGTAAATCCAACAAATATCAAATCTGGTCAGTAAGTTTGTAATGTAGTCTTGATAATAGCTGATTATGAACTTGCAGAGAAACGGGATTAATTGGTTCCGACACAATTAAATTCCCCCGGTGTTACTAGAATGGTAAATGTGTATAAAATGTATCCCTGCTGGGCCTTATTTGATGTTTTCAAGGTCTGCTTGATAACTTCCATCAATTACGTCACATACAAGATTAACCGCTATTGTTCATGTATATTCACAATACCAGGTGAAATATGGCTGCCTCTGCTGTTTCGATAGCATTTTATTTGATAATAATCGCTGGTTAGCTACTTTTAGCCATGACTACGAGTATTTGGGGAAAATTTGCATCAATAAGATTATCAACTGATTTTTTTCATTAAATTGACGTCAAAATCAGGTATAACAATTATTTTTTGAAATTGTTCTTCTGGGTTTTTTTTGTAGTGGCTAAGAAACAATTGTTTAAGTTCGGTGTGGGTTGGACCATAAGTAATATCAAAGGAAAAAAATTTATTTAGTTGCTTTTAATATAATTGCTCTACTTACAAATCTTAAATCTGAGGTAACATGATTTAAATATTATATTGTTTCAATTATCTGTTATTTTAGATCTTCTTTGTGATGTTGTTGTAAGGTTTTCAGCACACATACTTGATCTTATCTGTGTTGTTGATCGTCGATCATTATATATTAAGTAGGTGGTAGATTAGCGACTAATTCAAGTCACCAATAGTACAGCACGGGAGTACATCTTTTTCGGGCTTCACCACAAATGTTTCGTTGTCGTTTTGATCTATTGCTACTAACAACACAGGAGAAAGTCCAGTTAAAGGATTCCGCCGTGAAATTGTTGTAAATGCTGTAAATCTTGCAGCACCAATTATTGAGAACCTGTATATATCGGTAACTTCAGCGTGATGTTTGACGAAAAAGAAATTAACCGTTGTTCTTCTGGTATTGATTGGGTCATCAATGACATCCACAACAAAAGGTTTATCAACACTGTTTTATCAGAAAATGCTGCGATTGCAGCAGCATTAACTCCCTAAGTGTGCTATACTGCATCATGGTATGTGGCTTTTCTTACAAGTATTGCAGTATGCTTAGAGCCAAATATAACCTTTCTAACTTTACTGCAGAATCCATATATATCTGACAGTGGAATCACACATGAAAATACTTCATTATCATTTAACATTGATCGACGCGCCGAACATCCCAAGTTGAAGTTTTCGTTCATTGATATAACCGTGTCCCTTAGCTGCATTTAATGTTACGTTTCTGTTTTCTCGATGATCAGTTGTATCCTTTGAAAACATCATTGATGGACCAGCTGATCTCGAGGAATCATCGCTGTATCTTTCAAGACTAAATATTGTCGTGGCAACGTCGATGGTTTCCAGACACGGTTCAATATTCTTTCCGTCGATTACGTATGTGACGTGGTTAAATGATGCCATGACACCGTTCTTAACAAAACAAACTCGATCAGAAATTCCATAGTCGGTATTAGTGGCTTTTAAAAGTCTACCTTCGATCTCAATGAATGTCACGTAAGAAATATATACTTGTATATGAAAGCACTATGCCTGAATTGATTAGCAACTTAGATACTCTTTGTTCATCAGGGTTAAAGTTTACGTTAGATTCACAGACAATGCAACAACATACATACATTCCTAACTTCCGGTACAAGTGCAGTCAAAAACTCTTCGGAAATTGAAGAGCAGAAATACTAAAAGAAGAGTATTAAAGACACGTGCCTTGATGCAGAGCTTGTCCATTTTTAACCTCAATGGTCAGAAAGGTCTCGGCTCGTAATTGCTACTACCAGATTAGTACCTTCGAATGTAGTCAAAATGTAGTTTTAAAATATTTTTCTCTCTGGTGGTAATCCATGGCTTCGATTTTAGCATTTTGGTATTGATTAAAAAGAAATTGCTTATTCTCTAGAAAATGAACATCGCTGTGTAATTGATTGTTAGTATTTTGGCAACAGTGCACAATGAAGTTTTGGCAATGATGGGTGCCAAGTAGTGAAATTTGTACACGATAGTAAGTTGTTTTGTATACGGATCAGATTCACCCGATCCCCCCAAAACATCTTATGACAAACACTTCACCGTGGTCACATAGAAGAGAGATAACTATATGATTTGTTAGGATTCGGACACACTGGAAATATCATTACTGACAAACAAATGTAGAAACCACATGGGAAAAATAAATATAACTACCGTTTTCTCAACGTGTTTATGTTAAAACTTTAAACTTGAGTGTCATGTGTATTATTAGAGATATTAACATGAAATTGTGAGGTTTAATGTACATTTGCTATTAAAATAGAACAAAGAAAATAACAAAAATTAATTTTTCCTTCAAATTTAAATTAAACCAATACAAAAAAAGCCATTTTGCCCACAATATGTACATGTACGGTGCGGTTGATTCTCATTATCGTCATTATATAACTATTTCTACACCAGACAAAAGTTCAAATAGTGAAACTATTTTCAAATTCTGTTACGAAAATATACCTTTATAAGTCAGAATGGGGACGTAATTAAAACCATATAAAGACATCTTTCGAGCTGATATTGTGTTTGCCGTTTATTTACACTATTTGTTATGGGTCCAAACATTTATTTCATTTATTTCTCATAATGTAATATATTAGTAACACTTATCTGTCTGTAAGGATTAAAATAATTTTCTATAAGCACAATTACGTTTTATTAAATGAAAAGATGGGACAGAAGACTATATGGTACAGTCCGCTCAGTCTGTCTATTAAGCTATTTTAAATTGTCAGATAATGAAAATCGTCAAAAGAAATATAAATGAGTGGGAAAATGTACTTACTCTTCTCTTATTTATATGAATGAAGGAAAACAGTAAAATGAAGAAGTCTAACACAAAATGCACTCCGTTTTATTGTGAATTTTGGTTGAGAAATTAACTAACAGTGTAGCATCAGCTGACATCATTTTCGAAAGAACCAATATAAATAATAATTCTTAACCAATACTCTTAAAAAAATGCACCACAAATGTTCAAATTGATCACTTAAACAAACTTTTATAACCAGGAGCTTAATACATGGATAGTTATGTAATACACACGAATAAATGTCAGTGTTATTTAGAACTGACTGGATCAGATTTTCACATTTTGTTGACGTCTTATCCGCTATTCGTACCGATAGTTGGTCTGTTAGGTACGTAGTTGACTGTATTAACTTGAAATATCCCAAAATTTTATTTCCATAATGAATTAGCTAACTTAAAAGACAATATTTTAATATATTACTTTGACAGAGTGCAGCATTGCTGCATTCTCTTCTAGTTTATTCTATTTTATGGACGACTAGTCTCTTTAATACATGAATATGCTTTCCATTTAAGTGCATCATTATATCAAGTTTAATGGGGATATTTTTGCCCGTGGTTTCACGCTTAATGACATTTCAATATTCTACACATATATTATTTTAACTTGATTTACCAACATCTTACTAAAAACAAGTTACATTTTATCTCTTCTCAAACCTTGCATTTGAAACCGCGAAAAGATTTGGGTTAGCTTAGATGCTCTCCATTAGTCATGTGGTAAAACCAATGCCGTATTAGGACGTGTCCAGTGTACCCGGAAAAAGTCATCAGGATTATCACACTGATACATACATATATCACCCCAATGACATGACATAATGTCATCATGAGAAAAATCAAAACTGCTGCTCAATAAGGTATAGTTTCCCGGAAGGTGTAGTTTTTATTACAGGATCACTTTATGGATATTGACATTATATCACTTTGGAGTTTTGCTCTAAATCATGTTGCTAGTAAATTGAAGTCTGACATTATCTATGTTAACAATTTTCTGACTACTTGACAAAGCATATCCAGAACACAGCACTTGTTATTGTTTGTTTAGATTATGCCCCTGTATACCTTTAAATAAGCATGCTATATTTTTCCTCAAAAATCAATGTGAGCTATTGATCGTTAGTATCAGAGGACAAAATGTTATAAATTGCACAGACTCAAGTTACTACGTGTCTTAAATATCGTAAATTCATCAACTATAATGTATAAAATTTGGCAGCATCATGGTTTAAATATGTATGAATGTTATATTTTATCTTTATTTTGTTAATTTTTTTTCTGTTTAAAAACTGATTTTAAAATACAATAAAACATATTTTGTGATGTTTTCTAGTTTAATCTTATTTTCAGACAGACGTTATCTTGTTTCTCGCATTGGGTTTTGATTTCTTGAGAAGATGCAGACAAAGCGATCCCCTTTCACCGTATTTGTTTTTACTCTGTGCAGAGATAATGTCATTATTGATTAAAAAAGAATAAAGATATTAATGGTATTAATAAAGATGGAAATGATTATTGCAGATGATTTATTGTGCTTTTGGATGATTCAGAACATCAAAATTACACTGACTCAGAAGTCAAAAAGAATTCATACTGTATATTGGAAACTTGTTGTGAAAATATAATTTGCTTAATCAAAATGAGATCAAACATTAAGAAGTTAAATAAGTTCTCCAAAATATCTCATTAAAATTTTTGTTTTAAAAAATATATAAGTACTTGTGTAAAAAGTCAGCTGACAAGATTAAAAGAAAAGTAATAAACAAAAGGTATGAAGAAGAAGGACTTGCAATGATTGACAAAAGTTTTCATACTCTCAAAATATAATTGGTCAGAAGAATATTAACCAAAAGTACAAAATGGGTTAAAGTAGTGTTTTACTATTTTAATGTCTGAAGGAATTAACAAATTTAAAATAAATTGCATCGAAAGGAACATAGAACATGTTGATAATTTATTTTGGAATGATGTTTAGTTTGGAATAAAGTTTATTTTGTAATGATGTTTATTTTGAAATGATACTTTTATTTCTTATAACACATTCTCTAAAATGTTCATTCTAACGACTCTTTCCAATTTCCATATTGAAACCTTAATGTATAACAAAAATAGTATGATCGAAAGAATGTCTATTTTTATTAAAGAAAAATGATTTGAAAAGGTCGTACAATATATAGACGATAATGTCCAGAATAATCGGCAATTTCTTTAATGGCAGACAGGAAAAAGAATATATAATGATGGTACTAACTTTCAACAATATGCAGGGATCTTTAACTCCGTGAAATGAATTGGACAAGGCACATTGCCTTAATGTACAAGATTACAAACGTTTCTAATTTTTGTGTTCAGTATAAATTACTGTATAACTGTATAGTGTTTTTCCAGTAACAAATAATAATAAACGTCCTGAAACTATAATTTTTCCCTTTTAGCGACTCTACAACTGCGTAGCAGCTTCGGAATGATTTCAGCCGGTGGGGGGTCAAACAACACTAATTTCCTGTATACCTTTTCACTTACATAAATAAATGTTGGCATGCTAGAATCATATATATATATATATATATATATATATATATATATATATATATATAGATAGATATATATATAGATATATATATATATATATATATATATATATATATATATAGATAGATAGATAGATAGATAGATAGATAGATAGATAGATAGATAGATAGATAGATAGATAGAGAGATAGATAGATAGATAGATAGATAGATAGATAGATAGATAGATAGATGCAATAAACTGACGACGAACAGTGCGAAACTAGTAACTAACTAGCCTGAGCGCTTTCGACTCTTAATGAGTTTTTTTCAAAGGCAAGTACAAAACATATATACGACAAACAAATAAATACAAAAAGACTCATTAAGAGTCGAAAGCGCTCAGGCTAATTAGTTACTAGTTTCGCTCTGTTCGTCGTCAGTTTATTGCATATATATTTATCAATCCCTGACAAACGTGATCCCTTGGTGGATCCAGTGCGCTTGAAAGGTTTGTTATTCGCCATATGATTTGTATTCTTTATATATATATATATATATATATATATATATATATATATATATATATATATATATATATATATATATATGCATGCAGACATTTATTAATTAAGTGGTATAGCACTGTTATAGTTTCTGTCTGTTGGTTAAAATGGTTCAGATATATTAATGAAAATCAGTTTTTGCATGTACAAAATAATATCTTTTTTACAATTATGTTTCTTCTTCATTAAACAATTCCTGTAATTAAGAAAGATATAGAGTAGTTACTTTTAACCTCTCAGCAGCATTTTTACCTAAATTGCACCCTGCTGAACACCAGCATTACATTGTTTCCGACATTTGTCACACATCTTGCTTGCTGTAACAGTAGTAAGATTTCGTAAATAATGCTGAAATAGGTATAACTTGAAAATATGAGAATTTGACTAAAATCGATCGTAAATAGGTTAATCGGATAGGACTTAGGTGATAATTATAATTTTGGGTCAGTACACTCAAACAAATCACCAATTTATTTCTAGAATAGTTGCTCTCTCTCTCTCTCTCTCTCTCTCTCTCTCTCTCTCTCTCTCTCTCTCTCTCTCTCTCTCTCTCTCTCTCTCTCTCTCTCTCTCTCTCTCTCTCTCTTAGTGGTGATCATTGCCTTAGATTTAAACATTTTGTTGTATCGAATAAAAGACAATTGTTTAGTTTTTTGACTATGTGGATTATGATACGACTGGGTGTGTGTCATTTGGGTTTAATGCACACTGATCAATCTGGCACGGGGGACCATGACCAGAAGTGAAATGGTTCTTTGGCTTAAACATCTTCTAAAATAATATCGGCCAACCTATGTCATAAATTTCATTATGAATTATTCTTTGAAAATATTGTGAATTAATATTCGTTAAGTATATTTAGATTACATTGTTGTTCAATCATTATATGTTAAGATCAATTGTATTTTAGACTTGACCTTGTCCAAAATCAATGTCATTTTATACCTGAGCTGAATCATTAATTTTTTGTTAGCAAACAACATATTTATTTCAATCTGAGTCCAAAACAATTTGAAATTTCACATGAAATGCAGGGTCTACCTGTTGTGTTTTTTTTACCACATTGTATATTATAATTTTAGTAATAGATCTTCTAAGTATTACTAAGAATTACCTTGTAAACCGAACCTTCCAGAATGAAATATTCCATTAATTGTTTGTCCTTAGGCCAAGTCGGGGGTTATACAATCTTGTTCATTTGGAAATTATTCATTTGTGCTGTAAGATCTTAGCAGAAACAGTTGTATTTTTGTTGTATCCATTATTACATTTTGCTCTGGAATTTATTTTAATTATTTAATTGAAGTTATTTCTTCTCTAGCAATATAAAGTGCTTAAAAATAATATTCATGGAAAAAGAGACATGAAATCATATTTACATATTCTTGGATTGTGTTATTGTGATTCATTAAAAGATTGTTGATACATCATTACGATACATGCTGGGGCCCCGAGTGGCCTAGTGGTCTAAAGCGCTGTCCGTAACGGATCACTGCCATCTCACCTCTGCGTTCGAGTCTAGGATTCGGCGAATGTGGATATGTGAGAAAACTTGCCAGTAGCTTCTCGTGGGTCGGTGGTTCTTTCCGGTGATTCCCAGTTTTTTCCTCCACCATTAATACTGGCCGCCATAAATAGCCTATCGTGTGGTGAAAAATGGCGTTAAGCCCAACAACGATACATGCTATCACAGGCACATCAAAACTTCCAGCGTTGTATTTATTTTATTTTTTTTTTTGCAACGCCACTGAAATTTAATCGGAACATTATTCATTAATATTTCTGCTAGAAATTCTATGATTATTTGGAATTTAATTCGCAAATCCAAACGATCATTTTTTAAATTGTTCATTTTCTATTACTGAGGACCTCATGGTCGTAATACATATGTTGTATTCAATTTGCATACACACTAGAAAGACTATACAGAGAAAATTACTTCGATCTGAGACAAGAACAGAAAAACTGTTTTCCATAATATAAGAGTAAGACTCTTGAAATCAATATATTAGTCGAAGTTTTCGATGTGCCAGTCGAATGCGGAATAATTACGAAAAAATAAAAAAAAACAGGTATAAAAGCACAATTTTTATCAAGAACTATCAAATTCTTGGAGTGTTAAATTTTAAAAAATTCTCAGCCTGCATTTAGTATTCTGTGGCACAGCTCTTCACACTGTTAAGATCAGCATTGAATTAGGTTAAAATCTATATAATTATTTTTAAAAGGAATTATGACATTATAAACAAGATGATTGAGGACAATAATATTCTTAAGAAAAAAACCATGAGACAAAATATCTATTTACATCACATTTATTTATGTAAAAAAGGAAGAAAATTATAAATGAGTTAAATGCACTGGAGATTGCACGATTATTCATATCAAAATATTGATTAATATAGAAATGTCATAAAATACTAGAGAATGCTTTATGGCGAATCTGTTAATAAAGTCTAGCCTGTTGGCACATCGAAACGTAGCCAAAACCTGTTCAGTTCTTGTACTGTCCTTAGACGTAACAAAGTGATCACAAAAGTCGTTTGTTAACATCGTTTCCATAACCATAGTTATACATGCACATATTACATAAATTGGAAAGCTTTGTAACCAATCGTTGAATCATACATACATACATACATACATGCATGCATGCATGCATACATACATACATACATGCATGCATACATACATACATACATACATACATGCATGCATACATACATACATACATACATACATACATACATACATACATACATACATACATACATACATACATACATACATACATACATACATACATACATACATACATACATACATACATACATACATACATACATACATACATACATACATACATACATACATACAATCAAATGTAGCAACGTATGTAAAAAAAATAAATGAGCACACTTAAATCATTCTATTAAATACATACATTTAAGACAATATTTTAGATTTAGTGTATACCTTATCATAAAATTATAAAACCATGCAGGATTATTGGATACCATTGCATCCTTCTCATTAGAAATAAAGGTTTCGCTAAAGGAGGATTATAAATCACATATGTGAACATTATATATATATATATACATATATATATATATATATATATATATATATATATATATATATATATATATATATATATATATCTATATATGTATATATATATATATAATGCGAATTTCAAATTTTATAAAAGGAAAACTGATATTGCTTTTGGAAAATTTGAGCTTGACAGAAACATATTATCTCATCATGTGGAAATTAATTAAGAAAAGAGATTATGTATTTAATCAAATCATATTATATTTATTGAAACCTTTGTTTTTGTTTAATCTCTTGGCACATAAAAACCATATGTCGATAGTTAATCTCATGCAAAATAATAATAAAAAATTTTCTTTCATTGATATGCAGATAAGAAAGAGTTAAAATGCATATATATATTTGGAAGAGCAAAAGCAGATATAGGTATGTATATTCATATAGAGAAAGATAGATAAATTGTGTTTGGAAATAACTACATTTTTGAGAGAGAGAGAGAGAGAGAGAGAGAGAGAGAGAGAGAGAGAGAGAGAGAGAGAGAGAGAGAGAGAGAGATTAAGGCAAGACTTATGATTGTTTTTATACTCGCAGCTTACTTAATTTAACCATTTATTGTAATATTATCATACAGTCACCTTCAAATCAGTGACATAAATCAAAATCTTTGAAAATTCCCCTTTTGAGAAAGATCTGAGAAAACTTTTTTTTTCATTTAATTTGTGCCAGGCATTATGTATCGAGTCTTCTGTAATCATTATGTAAACGAACATATCATAAACACAGTCTTTGGGCGCCATATTTTCCTAATATAATCACGCTTAGAACGAAATCTGCCGTGTAGTTAATCGTTAGATACGATTAGTAAAAATCGTTAAATAAGAGTGCATTTTATATCCAAACAAACACATATCCGAGAAATTCCAAGAGCTGCACTTTTAACAATTAACACAGTGTCTATAACAATGGCGACATGGATCAAAATGTTGAAAATCTCGGGAAAAAAATCTCCGAGACTAACCCAGAACTTGAAAGATGGCGAATACATATATGTACAGATCTTACGATCACACTGTCACGGATAAGTCAAAATATAAATGTTTTTCCTTATTTGTCTAAACTTGCTTTAAATAGTTAATATTCATATTATCTCGTCTTGGCCGTGAGAAAATGCGAGACTGATCTTGACTGCTAACAACATGGAAATGACACACAATGGATGAAATTGTAGCCACCTATGCCGAACATACAAACGCTAGATAAAGGTGCTGACATACTAATTATGGCGAGATCGCAGGGTATAAACTTGCAAAACATGAGGCAATAAAGAACTGAATATGACCCCGCACAGTGTTACTTTCTTCTACTCATAGACTGACGGACGTTTAATTAAATACCTAGTATCTGGTATACCTCCTCAATTTATTGTAGACTTGCTCGCGGGCTAACATCTCACAAATGTGAATTTGCCCAAGCCGAATTTGAGCTTCTACCGAGTCGGGCAAGTTGGTCTCTGAATCCATATATATATATATATATATATATATATATATATATATATATATATATATATTTATATATATATATATATATATATATATATATATATATATATATATATATATGTATGTATGTATGTATGTATGTATGTATGTATGTATGTATGTATGTATGTATGTATGTATGTATGTATGTATGTATGTATGTATGTATGTATGTATGTATGTATGTATGTATGTATGTATGTATGTATGTATGTATGTATGATTAAACTAGTTATGTTTTGTAGACTGTATGCAGAATTACAATGTTATATGGTGAGATAATGTATTGCAAAGCCAGTGACAAGCATTGTGCGTGTTGCTAAATTATTAAAAGAGGTAGATGGTTATAAAATCAGTCAATATGATAAATATAAACATTGTGTGGATAACACTAATACTTTGCAATGTTCCTTGAGATATCGGAACAAAATCAAAACACCTCTCATGGCATCTGCAGAAATACAAAATTAGAGTTTAAGAAGTTCTTAGAAGCGAAAGCCTTCTTTTCCTACATTTTCCCAGTATTGTTTACAGACAAAAATGTAATTTTCACTCTTTGTTCTCGACTTCATATGAATGATTTTTCCTAATAAAAAATTGTCTATCATGGAACATAGAAACATTCATTTAGATTCGACTGGTTTGTCCGATTCCAAACGCATATGTCTCATCCAATGCTTACATGCAATGTATTCTTGTTCTTAAGCGGATGTCGTGTTTATACCGTTGTGACGTGCCAAGGAAGGGGAAGTGTACGGCCTTGTTCGACTGGCTTTCATCGTTTCACCATCATAGTCCAGCTGAAATGGATGAAGAATAACTGTCTAATAGAGATCATATCTTCTACGTAAATTCTTTGCTGTACTACAAAAGCCTGAACGAATGCTTGTCTCATTTCAACCAGACTCTTAGTGCGACCCTTAAGAACTTGTTTAGGCTTACCATTGGTTTCTCAAAATCAAGCGCATGTCTTATATACAGGAAATGTCATCAGAGCACTGATGTAATTGGTAGAAAATGGCAAAGAGGCGACAAAATAAAATCTGGTAGCACGAACAAGATGTTTACAGACATGCAGTATGTAAACATGGTTGTTGAATACTGCTTTGTATTTTTTTTCATACTCAACAAATGATCTGCAAACGTAACTGAGGACATAATAAGGCATGGTGTTTTACTTTAACGTTCAAAGGTGTCAGAACTGTGTCGTCGCAGCTCCTGCGCCAAGTTTGTTTCATTTGCAGCGTAACCTGGCGAGGCAAGGGCAAATCTTAAATGTCGAACAAATCACAAATCTCCTGGTTTACATATCGGAATATACAAAACACTGAAGAAAAAGAAAACAATTAATTCCTCGGTCTGAACGTTCCGTTGCATGATATTCGTATTGTGAATTTGACCTAAATACAGATAAAATTTCATGCTATACCAATGCGAATTAACATCGTGTGTCTCCAAAATGATGTTGTGCCACGATAATTACACTTTCTGCTACTTTCGATAAAACATTCAAAATTTTACATAATAGGGGTAAATGTTATATGTTTTCAAATATACTGGCCCGTGGTTCTAGCGTCCCAAAATGTACGTCCTGTCGGCTCCTCCCACATATCTCTGTGTAAAACTTTGTATATATTTCAGCATATTTTGAGACGATGATACAATTGAGATGATGATACACATACTTCCGTATTACTTTGGGTCATTCAAAATTTTCATTAATTAATTTCAGTTCCTTAATAGTTAAACCGTAAGCATGCGTAATGAATGCATGCATGTCACTGATATTTGAAATCTAACGTTTTGTTTGAAAACCTGTGTATGCAGCCTGAAATTAAAAATAACTAACTCTATCTAAGACCTTGTAGCCATTAAATGAAAATGCAACACGAATACATTGTATATTTGTTTATTTGATTACATATTCTAAATAAAATATTATTTAGACTATTGGTTATTATAAAACATTGTACACATATTGAACTCACATTGTTTTGCACAATATACATTTAATCTCTGACTACAAAAATAACACTAAAAACTCAGAGGTGTTCCAAATGACCGAGGAACAATAAATATTTACTGAATGTAATTTGCATAGAAACTCCTAACATCCTTCCCCATAATAACATATACTACACAAAAATGTAGAAGTAAACGTAACCAATCGGCCATTATTGTCAAGTCGAAAAGAAAACCATCAGATATTATCTGTCACGCTGAGAAATAATTTCTGAACTACTTACATTCACAGGGAGAAATATTGCAGCGGAAGGAGACACATTCGTAATCATTACTTTCCTCGGTTTTTGCTCTCATCTCACGTGGTGTACTCAGCCAGAGGCAAATAACCAAAATACAACTCTTTCCGAGGCTATTTCACGAAGTAAAGAAAATGGCCGAGCGAAATTCCGATCGCGTAAATAATCTCAGTATTCAAGTCATGCACATATGGATCATCTCGGTCTTTTCTGCATAAACTTTCGATGTCAATTGGTTAAATAGCTGGTACTTGACTCTTTGTTGTCGTATTTTACTTCTAATCAGTAGAATAATCAACAGAGACCCAGGTCTGACCGTAAATTATCTTGTTCTATGTTGTTTGCACTGGGGTTGGATTTATATTAAACTGTATACGGTACACTGATTTTATTATGTTTTCTAGTTTAATCTTATTTTATGGATTTATTGAATTTCACTCACAAGAAAAACATTATAAAATGAGGCTGCAATAGAGCATAATTAGGAGGGCACAAAGCTATTTTAATAAAATGGATTAAATAGGATATATACTTTAAAAAAATTTCAAAAGTGACCGCTCCGGTGGCCTAGTTGTTAGAACGTCCGCCTCGGGTGCTGGAGGTTGCGGGTTTGAACCCCGGCTGAGTCATACCAAAAGACTTATTAAAATGTTACTAGCAGCTGCCTCGCTAGGGGCTGAACATTAAGAGGTCAGTATTAGGACTGGTCAGCCAGGTGTCGGATATGATGCTACATTGCGGCAGGATGCCCCATTACTAGACGTCACTATAAACCTCTACACTGCAGACATCGTGGCAATATGACTGAAAAAAATTGATAATACTACCTTGCAATGCCAAATCACACACAGACGAACACGCACGCACGCACACACAAACAAAATAATAAGATACAGTCGACATTAGTAGAAAAAACAATAAATAATTCAATCTATAATAAACTGGTTAAATTTGTTTGAATCTATAATTAAGTGTAAAAAAGTCATATAAACAAATAGCTTGAATACAGAAAAACATTGTACAAGAAAACAATCGCACAAAAAGGTGAATGGAAAATTATATATAAATGTATAGAGGAAAATAATTACACTTAAATGAATGTAAATTTAAATACACTAGTACACAGGAATACAGTTGCACTTAAATGGATGGAAATTTAATCACAACAGTATACAGAAAAACAATTACACTGAAACGAATGGAAATTTAAACTTCAACTTGTGAAAACCTTGCAAGATCGCTTTCTTGTTTCTTCAAGTGATTTAATGAGCTGACATTTTGAAATCTACAATAATATTTTTTCATATGAAGAAAGTACCAATCCCAAGATATAAATAGATAAATAAATAAAAGTAAAACATTAAACTAATTTAGCTCGCCTTTAAAAATCTTTAACTTATTCGTATAGTTAAATGGTTGTTTCATTTCTTTTGTGTTTTCTTAAGATTTTGAATTAAATCTGCTTTTCAGCACCTTATTTTCCATCAATGTTAGCTTTTTATTTTTCTTCTACTTGACAAATTTAAGTGTCTGTTATTTTCAACTTTGTGTCAGTAAGAAGAACTGGATGGCATTCACGCATCAGAATAAGAACTAGATGGCATTGACGCATCAGAAAACTGTGTCAGTAAGAAGAACTGGATGGTAAGAAGAACTGGATGGTATTCACGCATCAGAAAACTTTCTCAGTAAGAAGAACTGGATGGCATTCACGCATCAGAAGAACTGGATGGTATTCACGCATCAGAAAACTGTGTCAGTAAGAAGAACTGGATGGTATTCACGCATCAGAAAACTTTGTCAGTAAGAAGAACTGGATGGTATTCACGCATCAGAAAACTTTGTCAGTAAGAAGAACTGGATGGCAGTCACGCATCAGAAGAACTGGATGGTATTCACGCATCAGAAAACTGTGTCAGTAAGAAGAACTGGATGGTATTCACGCATCAGAAAACTTTCTCAGTAAGAAGAACTGGATGGTATTCACGCATCAGAAAACTGTGTCAGTAAGAAGAACTGGATGGTATTCACGCATCAGAAATCTGTGTCAGTAAGAAGAACTGGATGGCATTCACGCATCAGAAGAACTGGATGGTATTCACGCATCAGAAAACTGTGTCATTAAGAAGAAGTGGATGGTATTTACGCATCAGAAAACTTTGTCAGTAAGAAGAACTGGATGGCATTCACGCATCAGAAGAACTGGATGGTATTCACGCATCAGAAAACTGTGACAGTAAGAAGAACTGGATGGTATTCACGCATCAGAAAACTGTCAGTAAGAAGAACTGGATGGTATTCACGCATCAGAAAACTTTGTCATTAAGAAGAAGTGGATGGTATTCACGCATCAGAAAACTGTGTCTGTAAGAAAAACTGGATGGTATTCACGCATCAGAAAACTGTGTCAGTAAGAAGAACTGGATGGTATTCACGCATCAGAAAACTGTGTCAGTAAGAAGAATTGGATGGTATTCACGCATCCGATATGTCAGTAAGAAGAACTGGATGGTATTCACGTAACAGAAGAAGTTTCAATGGGTTCTTTCACTAATCTTAAATGATGTTAACACAGCTTTTACAGTAGCGATATTCGGATTTGTTGTCATTGTCTAACCTGTAAAAATGAGAACGTTGTTCTACACGGTTTAATGTTGTTTTGCTTTAGGTTTTAATAATCTTTTTGTTTAATATAATTTTTACAGAACAGATTTACAAAAATACAAAAGTGGTATAAAATCTCTCTCTCTCTCTCTCTCTCTCTCTCTCTCTCTCTCTCTCTCTCTCTCTCTCTCTCTCTCTCTCTCTCTCTCTCTCTCTGCAAGTTAGCTTAGATTCTCCAGTTATTTTATGCGAGAAAGAAGTAACATACATACATACATACATACATACATACATACATACATACATACATACATACATACATACATACATACATACATACATACATACATACATACATACATAGATTTTATATATATATATATATATATATATATATATATATATATATATATATATATATATATATATATATATATATATATATATATATATATATATATATATATATGAAAGAAATGATATGCATGCTACATGTACTTACCTACATATTCAGCATTAGGTTAGATGTCAGTTATTGGCGTAAT
Organism: Potamilus streckersoni; assembly: GCA_016746295.1. Classification (NCBI taxonomy): domain Eukaryota; kingdom Metazoa; phylum Mollusca; class Bivalvia; order Unionida; family Unionidae; genus Potamilus; species Potamilus streckersoni. The sequence goes on from JAEAOA010001235.1 coordinate 699,732, forward strand.
CTCAACTTGACTCAGTCGAATTTCCCAGTAGGTACTCGGAATTTTTTCTAGTTGCCTCTGGCGTTCATGCTCCTTAAAAGTATCACGTGTTCTCATAATAACATCGGGGGAAGTGGGCTGTGACTGGACAGAAGTTTTGTACTCGCAAACATGCCTGCTTTGTACAGCTCTCTGAAAGTTCGATAACGATGGAACAAAAGAAGATGATAAAGTCATCAAAAACAAACACATTAAGATGACCCATTCTCCGTGTTGTTATCGCTAACTGCAGGAAAAGAGGCATCGCTGTTGTACATGATATGCCCCTGCAACCAGTGTATACGGGAGTTGGAATGGTTTACAAATATCGGATTATAAGCTTCTTCTTGTAACTTCGTTACTTTGCCTTTCGTTCTTCTGGTCCGTTGCATGTAAAGAAGGTGGACCAAACGTGCATAGTTCCTTTTGTTAGCATTCATACACAGAAAGTGTGTCATGTAAATAAGCTATTGAATTTAATAATTGTGCTGTACTTTACAAACTGCTTTTAATATGGTCAACGATTTTTTAAAAGTCGTCTGCTTCAAAGATAAAATGTACTATTTATTATAGATTTTGATGTGCTGAATTCAAATGTGACAATTAAAACAACTAATTGGCTATAGTTTCCAAGATATTTTAAATCTATGTATATTGTGTAGATAGCAGAGATTTGATCATAAATTGTACACTTAGGTCTTTTCATGTGTTTATAGCTGCGTTACATGATAATATTTCACCTGTCCTGTTTATGTAACACTCAAAAATAACAAAAGGGTTATATAAATAAAATTTATTTTGAAACAGAAGGCAAATACCTTTTGTGTATAGATAAGTACGTAGTTTAGTCATTCCTTATTGTCTACTCGGCGCTTCTTGTCTTCTTTTTGTATTCATTAAATGGAGCATATCTTGTCACTGTCAAGCAATAGTCTGCAAGCATTGACGGGCTCCATTTGCCCTGTTGTATGCCTTGAGGAGGTTTTCTATCAACTCCATGTAGTTGTCTGCCTTGTTGGTTCCTATAAAATTTGTTGCCACTAACTGGAAGGCATTCCATGGCGTCTTATATTGCAACGCAGTGTACAGTAAAATGCATTATCTCGTAGAATTTCACGTATCTGGAGACCAATAAAGACACCTTCCTTTATCGTAGCTTCACTAAACCTGGAAATTTTTCACATAGGTATTTTAAAGCTGCTTGTGTCTTGTCCTTGACAAAGTTCTTCATCAGGCCCAGTTTGATGTGCAAACGTGGCAACGAAATTTTCCTTGATTAAATAAGTGGTGTATGCTGAACACTTTTCTTCCCAGGCTCCAATGAAAATCAGGGTGTCCAGAAACGTTTGATGTAGTGGGAATCTCTCGCACGACTATCCCATTCGCAATTCAAACAGCAGTACTTTGTGTATCCAGTCTGCAGACCAAGCAAGAGATCAAAAACCTTCAAATCACCATAAAGCTGCTAATGATGTTGGTCATAGTTTATGCGCCTCAAAAGTTGTTTCATGTTTACATTGGATTCTTTTGTATGGACTGATGACCAACTGGAACTGATGGCAATACATTGCAATTATGCAGCAAGACTGATTTAAGACTCGTCTTCGATGAATCAATGAACAGTCTCCACTTATCTGGATCATGAACGATTCTGAGGACTACCATCACAGCATCGATGTTGTTACAGGTTATATGATCACCCTCCATGAAGAAGAATGGGAAAAAATCCTTTCGACGATCACGGAACATGGAAACGTTTACATCGCCTGCCAGGAGATTCCACTGCTGTAGTCTGAAGCCCAAGAGCTCTGCCTGATTCTTGGATAGTTCCAAATCCCTGACAAGGTCATTGAGTTCACCTTGTGTTATGAGATGTGGTTTAGAGGAGGAGGATGGGAGAAAATATGGGTTATGTGACAATGATGGTTCAGGACAACAAGTTTCATCCTCTTCCTATTCCTCGTCTGACTAAAGCGAGAATGATGTTTGTGCATCAGGAACCGGAAATCCTTCTCCTTGGGGTGCTGGGCATATAGCTGATGAAATGTTTTGATAGTGTACAGTCCACTTTTTCTTCTTTGACATACCTTTCTCGACTTGAGGCACCATGCAGAAGCAATAATTGTTGATATTATCTACTGGCTCTTTCCAAATATCTGGCACTACAAAATACATAGATTTCCTTTTCCTCTTCAAAAACTGGAGATGATTTGTTGCTCAAGTGTTGCAGCATATGTGTGGGGCACACTTCTTGCCCTGATCTCCAGTTTTGCAGCAAAATAAAGGTGATGCACGTTCTTAACCATAATTGTTATATTGCCTTTTGTGGTGCAAAAGTCGCTTCACAACAAACACAGTAGAAATTAACTGTATTGTTCACACAAGCACGAGGCATCTCGGCTTACTTTGGCTAACCAGAAATATGCCCCTTTCCAAATCAAACACCGACAAACACGAAAGAACAACACTATTCGATTTCTAGAACTGACATAAGGCAATTTTTTTCAGCGTGATGTAAGCTTAATTATGATTGCATCATCCGTGACTTCTAGGAATAACATGATGCAATTCATATCATGTATGACGCAATACCAGCTTCAGGTTGCATCATTCATTGTTTTCCTTAAAAAGTAAGTACTGTCCAAACCCAGTGATATATTTATTCATAGATCCAATCAAAGACGTATTTTCGTCATTTATGGTTTAAACTGAGATCCATTCTCTTTATACTCACTTATCCTCCCACATTCCCAAGTTAAGGTTTGTATAAACTGATTCAGTATTATATCTTTAAAAGCAGAGTAAATTAACAATTTTAAGAATCATTGTCCTTCTCTGTAACCCAGTAAAGTTTAACTACATTTATTTTGGAAACATTTACTCTGTATGCCAGTGTTATGAGTGTGTTACAAGGACTACGCTACTAATAGAGTTCGCTTCTGAAAAGATATCTTCTGTTGTCATAAAATGGTATGCAGACAGATTACATTACATTGTGTTTTCACATAAATCTAATGATGTATATAGTAAATTATGAAAATGTTTCTTGCCATTTGCAAACTTTCTTGTCGTAAATAGATTTTATGTAGTGCCCTATATTGATCATTCAGGCATCACACGTTAATTTCCAGTCTACTTTTAAATGTTATTGGTTATAGAACTTCAAATTCTTAATTCAAAAAACGTCTAGAACTATTTTTACGAGTAATCCATGAAAGATGGATCGTCTGAACCAGTGTGAAAGAAAATATTTCTTCTTTCTTTCTAAACTATTTCCATCAAAATGAAACCAATATGACAAACATAATCTGAAACTGGTAATGATTTAATATTAAATATATGAATCTCGTTGAATAATCTCTAGCTTTGGATAGCATTTGCGAACGAATAGTTTGACATTAAACGAGTTTCATAAATTCGGCATTAAATCATTGCCCATTTGATATCCTCTGTCTATGTAACAGGTGTAAAAAACAATGAATGACACCTCAAATAACGGACAAATGCGACGACTGAGACAAAGGAATGTATTTCAAGGTAATTTTACCGAATGATTCTGCGATTTAGATAAAAAAAAGAATTTCCCTCAATGCGAAAAATATCACTTACATTTGTACTCGCAAAACTTGTAGAGTTTCTCTCTATTGCTAACCAATGCTTGCACGGATTACTCAACTCTTAAATATCGTTAAAAATGAGCATTCATGTAAGGTTCTATATGTATGTGGACATTGAATGCTCGAAAGATTGTAGAGCACACGTTGCATGGCTTTCATCATTTTAAAGCATATAAACTGATCAGAGTAGGGTTGAAGCCGGTCGGTGAGGATATGATTAAAAAAGCACGGAGAAATGAACATCATGTATGTTCCAAGCACGCATAATCTGAAAAAATACTACTCTTCATGATACCTACCTGTTTGTTGTTACCATTATGGATGTTTTATATTGAGGCATTGTTTAATAATACGCTTGAAGAGACTACGTTTGCTACATGTGGCAAATAGGTGCAGGACTTTGTTCAGAAATGTTTCGGCATTTGCCCTTTGCATGAGGGTTTCATTTTTTTAAAATAAAAGCTAACTTCTTAAACGCTCACCTTTATTATTCTTGCTCTTTTCTTCCTTTGATAACAGATGATTCCGATGACGATTGCAACAATGATAAGAATTAGCACGATTCCGCAACCAACAGCAATTCCTGCGATAGCTGCCGTGGAGAGACATTTAGGTAGGGCCTCGTCGCTTTCATCTGGACAGTTGATCTCACCATCACATTCCAGTTTCTTCTGAAGGCAGAGTCCACTTCCACTACATTGAAGCTGTGCATCTGAACATGGAGCTGTAGTGAAACACACGGCATAATTTATTTTTTAAAAATATTTTTAAAAAATGAAAAATAAAAAGCAAACGGTGTATCCGAGGCATACATAACACAGCGATAATGAAATTTCTTTGTAAGATGCGTTCAGTACTTCAATCCCTTGTTACGGCATGCGCAATGATATATGGTTGTCAATTGAAAGTCATATGTTCTATCAGAAAATTTTGAGTGCCTCCTTCAAACAATCATATCATACTAACATCTGAGCCATTTATTTTATATCATTCAAATGGGTGGAAATCATTGTACAACCTGAGCGAGAAAAAAACAGGTTACAATACTTCATACATTTTTTATTCAACCTTTATAACCGCGGTGTTATATCGATTCAGCATGTCTTTATCTTGAGATTATCGTCATACAAGGTTCAGACGAGAGTCGTTGTTAAAATTCATACCTTTTTGTCCTATACCAGGAAACAAAAAGTACTGAAATGTAAATCGCAAAAGTGATGCAGGGAAAATATAAATCGACACACTGGCATTTACGCTGATAATAACAACACATCACAATCGGAATATTCCGGCCTTATCTGTCAGTCGAGTATGAAACTTCGTATACAATTCACTGCCATTGAGAAACTATATATATATGAAACAAATTTTCTTTTAATAGCTTAATATTGCTGAGGAAAGAGACAAAGCCTAATTCAGAACATCATTGGTCTTTCTGTCACCAAATATGTTGTGTTCTCTGCCTGAGGCGATTCACTAAAACAAACTTTTGTACATTCCTAAAACTAGTTCCAGGTTACCTCTTGACTCGACGAAAATGGCGTTGTTGAAACGAATCAGAATTACTACAACGATAGCCATTGCATATGTATTTTATTACACGTACGTCCAAACCTATCACTACGAGTGAATCGTCTAGGATGACTCTTTCATGGCTGAAACAACCCAAGTTATTTTGTTCAAGCGCTAGCTTACAAGACAGATGTCTTTACATAATTTGGGTGTCATAAACTATTTGACATGGTTCTGTTTTGTCTATCGAACGTTAAGATATGCTTAGTTCGGTGTCAAATTTCATCCTTTAAAACCAATATCACTTTTTTGAAGCATTTGGGAGATGGATTTTTGTACAAAAGTACAGTGTTAGGTTGGGGAAATGTATCACTTATACTGTTAGATCGAGTTCCTAGCTTATTCATGACCTATATCTTGGTTGGATAAGCCAGAAAGTTGGATGATTTGCTTGTAGTGAAGAACAGCAAACATATGTACTGAATTGTCTGCTACGGACACGGATGGCGAGCGGAACATGGTATTTGTGAAGAGGAAATAGATGAAGACGTTCGATGTATAAACAATGATATTAGCATTGTCATTATCATATATTTCTGGCTGTTTTTGATATAATGAAGAAATATATGACGCTCATAAAGATTTGTTTAACTCAGGAAGAAATGTCAAAAAGCTGCTTGCCAAATATGAAAAAGTAGCCAGAAAAATTAGAATGAGATCGCAAAATGTAGCGAAATATTGATTTTCTTTTCTGGGCCTGACTAAAAATAAAGTAATTAAGACTGCATCCGATCTATACGAGCAGAGACCACAGATCGCTCACCGTAGAGTGATTGTGAAGAAAGTTTGGTACGCATTTGTATTAATGCAGGAACCTGTGCTTGATTCTGAGAGTTGTCACTGGACATTTTTATGTCCACAAAGTGTAGCCAAAAGTTGTGGAACCAGCCTTTGTGCGCAGCCAAATGCGCAGTTTCAACAGACTTCCGGAAGGAGCGTGGTATCCAGACTTTGCCACTTCCTCTATGCATCTCTGTTTTAGTTACAAACTGTTTTTGGACCAATTTCCTTACCAAAGATTCGCTTCCGAGTCATTTGAAAGCCACCATGCGGTTTTAAAAAGTCTTTTTCCTATATAAGAACAGCATAACAAAAATGACATTGGATATTCAAATTTAAAACGTACTTCGTATGCAAATAACTTTGAGGGGGAAAATGATGTACTGTGCATTAATACAAAAATCTCGTTTGTAGAGCTCACCAATATTTTAAACTTCTTAAATGTACAAATTTCATTATTAGTAAATATAATTCTGCGCATGAAAATTTTGAGTATTCAGGATGATTTTACCATTTGAAAACCGTAAAGTTCAAGTAATCAGTATGAAGTTTGCTACCGAAAACCCATAAACATCTAGTAACTAGGATGAATTTACTACCTAAAAGCTGTAAACTTCGAGTAAACGCAACTGTTTTACTTGGTCTTTGTGTGTTTCATTTACAGAGGCTTCGCTGTAGTAGGTCAATCAAAAATCGAAATACATAAGGCAAAATATTATCGTAGGAAGGCAGGAAGGACAGTGTACGTAAGTAGTTTTAATAGTACTCTCTCTCTCTCTCTCTCTCTCTCTCTCTCTCTCTCTCTCTCTCTCTCTCTCTCTCTCTCTCTCTCTCTCTCTCTCTCTCTCTCTCTCTCTCTCTCATAAGAACATTCGTATGGTGCTAAACCGTAACAACCATCATTTAAATTCATTATTCTAACCAATGAATACTCACCTATGCTGAATGCGGTAATGAGCAACCTAAACCCTTTACCCGCGATCATGTCTGTGTCACTTATAAATCGGATGATTAGATGACGACCGGAAGACAAAAATATTTTCTGCTCGGGGGACGAACATAATCGTCTTGGAAGACCTGAAACAAAACAGGGTAAGTTTTATCTCTCCCTAAAAGACAGGTTTTGGCTGAAGAACAAAATATTTATTGAGAAATTATTTTAAAAATTACTATTGAGAGAGTAAATTTTACTGTATTAAGAAAACACGAAAATCATTAAACATATGAAAATTAGAATTTGAATGCTTTAAAATAACCTTCTAAATTCTAAATTTAAAACTACCTTAACTTTATACTCTTGCTTTTTTCCAGTGATATCACACAAGCAACAGTCAAATGATATTTTGACAATAAAATGTCATCGTTCAAATAATAAAAATCAAAGTCAACAGAAGCTAAGCTTAATGAAGTTTTGTACAAATTCAGAGCTTAACATTATTGAAAACTTTAAGATCAATCTTGAAAAACAATTTTATTGTTGGAATCAAAACAAGAGTAAACACGGTATTAAAATAAGCTTCGGAAACACACACACATACGCGCACACACACACACACACACATATATATATATATATATATATATATATATATATATATATATATATATATATATATATATATATATATATATATACATATATATATATATATATATATATATATATATATATATATATATATATATATATATAATGATGTGAAATGCAGATAAATTGCTAGTGTTTGTAGTATTTGATTTTCTATTAAAAGTGAAAAAGGAGATCACCATTAAAATTATTAAATATTATTTGCTTACATAAAGAGGAGCTCATACTGGCTACAGCGATGGAATCATGGGTGTACTACACTTAGATTAATCGCCGAAGATATCGACATGATACACGGAATATCATACATGGGAAATCATATACAGAATATGATACATGGGAAATCATACACGGAATATCATACATGGGAAATCATACACGGAATATCATACATGGGAAATCATACACGAAATATCAAACATGGGAAATCATACATGGAATTTCATATATGGGAAATATTACACGAATTATTATACAAGGGAAATCATACAAGGAATATCATACATGGGAAATCATACACGGAATATCATACATGGGAAATCATACAAGGAATTTCATATATGGGAAATATTACACGGATTATCATACAAGGGGAAATCATGCACGGAATATCATACATGGGAAATCATACATGGAATATAAAACATGGGAAATCATGCACGGAACATTATACATGGGAAATCATACACGGAATATCACATTTGATTGTGAACCCAACCTTCAGATAGATATAAGGAGTCTGTGAAATGAACATTTTTACATAAAAGCCTATATCTTTCAAATTGTTTCTTCCTTTTACCCCCAAAAGAAATCATTGTTTTAATTTTTGTAACTGCTGTTTTCGGCGAAACATTAACTCGACGTGAGTGTTCATGAATTTACTGTGTAGAAATTCAATTGTTCTTACCTGCTCAGAAACAGCGTGCCTTTAAATCTGGATAGTATATTATATCGATGTTGTTACATAGTCAAAGAGAATGTAATTAAGTGATTGCATTTGAATGTATTTACCATAATACCGCATTGATAGCAATATACTTAAACAATTTTAAACCTTTGTTACGTTTGCTTTACACAAATCTAAGAAACGAGTCTTCATCGTCTGAAACTGATCGAACAATGTTTGGCTTGCTGATTGGCTTCTTATTTGGGTCCTCTTCTCCGTTGAGTTTATGAAAATGAATAGTATACAAACAGTGCCAGATTACCCATAATGCACACTAAGCGCGTACTCATGACAACAGCCCACAATGGAGGCACCAACATAAATTTAAATTAATTGTTCGTGATAATATTGAAGGAATTATATATGGCCATTTCGATCTGCATGTATGAGTATTTTGGTTTAGAATGATAGCAACACTGGTATTTATCCTACCTTTTTAGATTTTAATATTTTATTTGAGTGTCGTAGGGGGAGAGGGCACCATAATATTTTCAGTGCTTAAGGTCCTGGAAGGCCTTCATTCGATATAAAGTGCCACGTTTGATTGTCTTCCACAACGTTCGACGAAATTATGCTACATCTCCATAGCGACAATGCAGTAATGCCACAAACCCACTTGACAGTGTATGCAGTAATGCCACAACAGTCTGTCAGTCTAAGAAGCTATGCCACACACCCCATTGACAGTCGAAGTAGCTCTGCCACACACATTAACAGTCAGAGTAGCTATGCCACACACACGTTTGACAGTCGAAGTAGCTCTGCCACACACATTAACAGTCAGAGTAGCTATGCCACACACACGTTTGACAGTCGAAGTAGCTATGCCACACACATCTTTGACAGTTGAAGTAGCTATGCCACAAGCCCCTTTGGCTATCGAAGTAGTTATTCCACATACCATCACAGTCTAAGTAATTATTTGAGTCGACGTATTTACGCCATACACTACTTTCCGGTCTAAGAAGTTATGCCACATACCCCTTGCGACAGTCTAAGTAAGTATTCCCCTTCCTAACAATAAATAACTATAACTCATTCCCCGGGAGACAGTGTAAGTAGGTATGTCCTATTACTATGGCGACAGTGTAAGAAGTTATGCCTTATTACCATGGAGATAGTCTAAGTAGTTATGCCATATTACCATGGAGACAGTCTAAGAAGATATGCCCTATTACCATGGAGACAGTCTAAGTAGATATGCCCTATTACCATGGAGACAGTCTATGTAGATATGTCCTATTACCATGGAGACAGTCTAAATAGATATGCCCTATTACGTTGAAGACAGTGTAAGTAGTAATGCCCTATTACCATGAAGACAGTCTAAGTAGATATGCCACATTCCCCTTGCAACAGCTTAAGTAGATATTCTACATCTTCCTTGCGATAGTCATAGTAACTGTGCCACATTACCTTTGCGATAGTCAAAGTATCCCAACCCCCTTGTGACAGTCTATGTAACTGTTCAACATTCCCATTTACTACAGTCTAAGTAGTTATGCCACAACTCTTTGCAAAAAATCTCAGTAATTATGCCATATTTCCCTTTCTACAGTCTACGTACCTATTCCGCATTCTCCTTGCGACAGTCTAAACAGTTATGCAATCCTAATTGCGGCAACTAAGTAGTTATACCATTGTTTCCTAAGGACAGTCTAAATTGCTATGTCACACACCACTTCAACAGTCAAAGTATTTATGCCACATCCCCTTTGCGATAGTCTAAGTAGCTATCCCATATTAATCTTGCGATAGTCTAAGTGGTTATGTCCCGTACACCTTTCGACAGTAGTCTAAGTAATTATGCCACATACCCTTTTCGACAGTAGTCTAAGTGTTTATGTCATATACCCTTTTTGACAGTAGTCTAAGTGCTAAGTGTCTATGTCACATACCCTTTTCGACAATAGTCTAAGTGTTTATGTGACATACACCTTTCGACAGTAGTCTTAGTGTTCATGTTTCATATCCCTTTCGACAGTAGTCTAAGTGTTTATGTCACATAGCCCTTTCGACAGTAGTCTAAATGTTTGTCACATACTCATTTCGACAGTAGTCTAAGTGTTTATAGCACATGCTCCTTTCGACAGTAGTGTAAATGTTTGTCACATACTCATTTCGACAGAAGTCTAAGTGTTTATGTCACATACTCATTTCGATAGTAGTCTAAGTGTTTATGTCACATACTCCTTTCGACAGTAGTCTAAATGTTTGTCACATACTCCTTTCGACAGTAGTCTAAGTGTTTATGTCACATACCGCTTTCGACAGTAGTCTAAGTGGTTATGTCACATACCCTTTCGACAGTAGTCTAAGTGGCTATGCAACATCCATTTTGCGAAAGTCGTTTGGATTCTTATGGGGTATAATGTTAAGAGTTTGTAGTAAGGCCTACATTTACATCTTTAACTAAAAGCAATACAACTTAGAAGGTACATGTAGTGTAAGTGGTACAAAATCTATTAAAACTACGTCACCATGACCTATTTGTAACTCTTCAATAACTAGATTTAGTCCATATCTTTGTCACTTGTTTTTGCTTTCATGACATCTATTATTATATTTTCCTTTATATTGTTGTGTATGACCATCTTTATAATAAATTCCTATCAATGTCATATATTTTTATTGCTTGAGGGTTCCTTACAGAGTCGACTTTTGTCCCTGACAACATCATAATTTCATATTACGAATACCGTCTAGCAATTTTGAAATGTCCACGATGAACTTATACATTTCTAGGTTCATCACGGACATTTCTGGTCAGTGATGGATTTGTGCGCTGCATGTCAATATGTAGTGCCCCTGGCAAGCAACGCACTACATTCCTGTGCCAGTTTTAATTATATCTCTGACTTTCTTCAATTTCTCTATATACCGTCTTCGTACCCATATTTCTTACTACTGTTATGATGAAATACAAAGCATGAAATGTTGCGACAACCATACTTAATTGTCACTGTCTATACTGTAAGCGCACCTAACTGATCATGGAGCATAAAGTGTCGAGAGAAAAATGCTATATTTTCAATCTCAACACTTGATACACACCTGGCATTTATTAGATTACTTAATTACTTACTGCATTCTTATATGACAGGTAATACCTACAAACGTGGACATTAAAACGTATAACTGAAGACTCCTGAAAGGATAGTGTTTGCATTTACTTTAGCAGGTATAATTCATCAAGTGTTGGAAATATTAATGTAGGGGGAAATTGCCCAAGGTTATACGCCGTTTTTGAGATAATTGGATGAGAGTGGCTGATTACAGATAATTTGTTTTATGTGATAGGTACCGCGTTTATAAACTGTGTAACTAAGAATAATGCGCATTTTATGACCAATTATAACCTGTAACAAACTCATGAACTGCCCCGAGATTTACAATAGCTTAAAACAAGTAAATTTAAGATGTACAAATCAGTACAATTTAATTTTATAAAAGTGCGAAGGGTCTTCTTGAGCTAAGAACGTCATACTGAAGATGTAACGTTTACATTAGCATTTTTATGATCAGAATGTTGGTAATATGAAATACAAGACAGTTACTTGGTAGTGTGAAATGCGAAGCGATTCTTTAGGAATATTAAATGCAAGACGGTTTGTTTGCAACGTTCTTTAAATTTCCCTTGGCGGATTAAAGAAGTATCGGTTTTCAGATAACATACCCTTTCGGTTGTCCTAAGTGTTTGAAAGGCTTTTCTTTGCACATCGACGCTCACTTTCTGTACAAATATATAAAAAGCCTTCCTGTCTACTTTATGTCATGCCAAAATTAGAAACAAAGGTGTAGATGTTGTTTCTCCCAGAAGAATCCTAAATATCGTGACCGATGAAGATGGCGGCTTTTTGTCCTTAGTATTCACAATCGGCTAAAGAAACTGCTCGCTTTTGAGAGAATAGGTAAAAGAGATATTCGGGAAGACAGATAACGCCTGCCTCATTTTCAGTGATAAAATATCGAAATGATGCCCCCATGCAATGCATCATTATAAACTGCCACACTGCAGACATAGGTGCGATATGACTGAAAAATTGTTAGAGCTATGTTAAAAATCAAACACACACACACACACACACACATACTTTAGCATCTAATAAGTTAAGTTCTTACCAGGTAAGATAGGAGCAGCTATTTCAGAGCTTCCATCGAAAATTTCCACAAAATCTCCACTCTGACACATCAAATCAGGGATTCCTCGTACGTCAAAGTCTTCAAACCTGATAATGAGTAGTTTTCCCTCAGGAGCCTCAACTCTCATGGAACATCCCATATTTTCCCCATACCTTTTGCTCTTAGTCAAATGAATTCTCACTGCTTCTATACTCCCGTAGTTCATCGTGAGAGTCTGAGTACAATGGTCTTCCATAAAATCTGAAAATTAATTGTTTAAAATAACCTTCATTGGGTTTCTGCAAGGCTGTGAATATGTTACTGCTAGAAATATATAATGACCGACATTGTCAGGCATTCTACTGTGAAATAGTTATGAATAAAAATGAGCACGAGCACACCGAGTGTAAATATATATATATATATATATATATATATATATATATATATATATATATATATATATATATATATATATATATATATATATATATATAGATGCAATAAACTGACGACGAACAGTACGAAACTAGTAACTATATATATATATATATATATATATATATATATATATATATATATATATATATATATATATATATATATATGGGTTGGGGTGCACACCTGCACTGGTACAAACTTAGCTGATTTAGATAGTGGATGCATACCACGTTTACAGGGAATATTTTTTCCAATTAAGACTTAGATGGCAGGAAAAGGAAATAGGACTAAAAAAACCCACAATATTTAGCTCATGAAAGAAACAACTGAAATTTATTGTGTAGTTCCACGCAACTATGGAACTAACAACAGTGGTATATATGGATCTACGGACTGACAATAATTGTCTCTGCAATTAAATGTTTGCATTGGAGGCTTGTAAAGAACAGGGTAATATAATTATTAGCATATGCTGTAAAAGAAACATGGTAACGAACACACGTCAAAATAGTATTTACCTAAAGTTTGTTTGTAACAATTATAAAATGGTCATGCAATTAACTTTGGTATGGAAAGTTCTGAAGAAAAACGGTAAAAGATTCATTGGCTTTATGGTAATGTGGGAAAATTGTAAAGAACACACTGTAAAATAGTCGTTACCTTAATGTTTGCGTACAAAGTAGTACAGAACACAGTCACATAGTCACATGTTTGTGTCGCAAAATGGTCAAAAACACACAGACAAATAATCATTAAGAACAAACGGTTAAATATTCATTGACACCTTGTCGATTTTGGATAATGCTCAATAAAATGCTCATTAAATTAATGTTTATGTGACACAGTAGTAAAGAACTCGGTGTAAAATACTCCATAATTTGATAAAAATGGTAATTAGCAAGGTAAAATTGCCATTAACATCATTTTGCGTTGATGTTTATGTTTGAAAATGGTAAAGAAAAACACGTTAAAATAATCATTAACTTAATATTTATAAGTTATAATGGTAACAAACAGGAGGCAAAATATCTATTAACTTAATGTTTACGTGAGGAGCATGGTAACGAACTCACGGAGAAGTACTCATTGACTTAGTATTTATGTGGACAAAATGGTAAAGAATACATTTTTTACCTTAAAGAACACATGGTTAAGTATTCATGGACTTAATATTTTTGTTGAACAATGGTAATATGGCAACATGAAACATTCAGCAAAATTGCCAATATTTTAATTCGTGCATGGACCACGCTGTATAATATCCAATACCTAAATCTTGTGTGGACAAAGGTTAAAAAAAATCCCATAAACGAGTCATTAACAAAATTATGCATGGAACACACTTCATTGGACATAAGGTAAAATAATCAATAGCTTCATGTATGTTTGGGAATCTATTAAAAGCATATGATACAATATTCATTATATCAATGCTTGTGTGGACAAATGGTAAACGATGTTTCTCTGAAAAAATGGTGTTGCCTGTCGAAAAATGTTCCAGTACACACGGAAAAAAGGTCATTAGCATAATATTTGTTTATGACATTGGTGAAGAACACACGGCAAAATATTGATTGGCTTCATGTCTGTATTCGATAATAGACAAGATCACAGAGTAAAAATGTTCATTAACGTAATGTTTGTGTGGAACATTAGTAAAGAATTCACAGCAAAGTAGTCAACAGCTTAATTCTTACGCAGAAAACTAGCAAAGAACACGTAGTAAAATATTTAAAACCTTACATTTGTTTGGAAAAATGATACTAGACAACCTAAATCTGCCAAAACATAATTTGGCTTGGAAAAACTATAAATGCCAAACGGGAAAATAATCATGAACTTAATATTTGTGATGGGAAAAATGGTGAAGAGTTCATTGTAAAATATTTATTGACTTCATAGGTATGTGTGAAAAATGGTGAAGAGTTCATTGTAAAATATTCATGACTTCATGTCTATGTGTGAAAATGGTGAAGAGATCATTGTAAAATATTCACTGACTTCATGTCTCTGTGGGAAAAATGGAGAAGAGATCATTGTAAAATATTCATTGACTTTATGTCTATGTGAGAAAGTGGTGAAAAACATACAGAATATCGGCAATTAACCTTTTCTCTATGGGTTATAATGGTAACTAAACTACGGTGAAATAGCTAGTAGTCTAATGTTTCCGTGGGAACATGGTAAAGAGAAACACTCATTGACATAATATTTATGTGGAAAAATGGTAAAAAACACCACTTGTTAAAGTATTCATTGACTTAATATTTTTGTTCAACAATGGTAAAAGGAAACATTCGACAAAATAGTCAACAACTTAATTTGTGCTTGGAAATCTATTAAAGAACAGGATGTAAATATTAATCACCTAAATGTTTGTGTAGACAGAGAGTAAAGAACATACAAATGGTCATTAAAAATGGAACACACGGTAATGAACCTAAGGCAAATTAGTCCGTAGCCTAATGTTTGCGTGCAAAACTACTAAAGAACAAATGGTACAATATTTGTTAACTAAATGTTTGTGTGGTTAAATGGCAAAGAAGATGAGGCAAAACAGTAGTTTTACGTTTGCTTTAGAAAGGGGTAAAGAATACACGGTAAAATATTTATTAATTTGAAGTTCCTCTGGAATACTGGTAATGGACACACTGTGATATGAGCATTAATTTAATGCTTGGGTAGAAAATCTTAAAGATCAGTGTAAAATAGTCATTAACATGATTCAGCGCAAAACAAATGGTTGGTAAAATTGTCATTTTTTAAGTATGTGTAGAAAATAGGTTTAAAACACACGAAAAATTTATCACGAACGTAATGTTGGTATGGAAAAATGATAAAGACCACATGGGTTAAATAGCTTTTTGCTGACGTAGTTTTAATTATCTTTGAAACAGTTTTGAACAAGTCTTCACCTAATGGGGCATTTCTTGTTGCTTCATACAAATTGTCAACTAAATTCCAAACGATATATGCTTTTGCATGATAACTTAAGAGTATTTTGTTTCATGTCAGAACGTAATGTGATGTTCTTTGTTTGTAAAATTAACAACGAAGATTATCCAAAATTGTCTTTTATAACCTATTGTAAATCTGAATTTATTTCTGTTTTGCTTTATGAAATTCAAGCTGCAAAATTTGAAAGCTAAGTGAATAGGGTTACATTGTTAGTTTTGACTTTTTGCAATGAAACTTCAGTGAGAGCAACGAGCATAATTCACCGTTAAAACTGATTCCGTTGCCATGTTTGGACTCATGCAATAGTGTTCCAAAGCAACAGCATTCTAAGATGTTTCTGGGATACTTATGACCTTGGTGATCTTAATTTGGTCTCCCCTAACCAAAAGTTTCTTACTTGTAAACATTAAACGAGAGTAAAACTCGTGAATCTTAAGCACTCCATATGTGCTAATAACACGTGTACTTTATAGTAACGTATGGTTCAGTCGCCAATAACACGTTTATACCAAGGCAATGACTGATCCGTTCTCTATGTCCGGAAATACATGTTTATTCTACAGTAACTGGCGGATCAGTCGCCCATAACATGTTTATTCTACAGTAATTGGCGGATCAGTCGCCAATAACATGTTTATACTACAGTAATTGGCGGATAGGTCGCCAATATAAACATGTTTAAACTATAGTAATTGGTGGATCAGTAACCCCATTTTGTCGCCAATAACGTGATTACATCATAGTAAATTCCTATTAGTCATTCTTGCTCTAAGCAATATCCGTTGATATCAAAGTTGAATACTTAAATTTATAATTGACGTCATCGCATTTATAAACAAATTGGAGACACGATTCATTCATTGGCGCATGGTATTTTTTTAATTGTATGCCATTCTTCTTATAACTTCATTTATTATTACAATCTTTACTCATCTGGAGGCTGGGGTTGGAGTGGGGTGGGGGAGGAGGAGATTGTTAGGTTTTCACCTACAAATGTATGCGAAAATGGGAATATCTAACATTTGTATCGCCCCATCGGCCTCTTTTCAAGGCTTTATTCTCAATAAATTTTACAATATTTAAGTAGAAAATGGATTAAGTTTTGGGGAACCTGCGTTGTGCGAAACTGTAAAACCACATCTAGTCGATGAGTGTGTCAGTGGATATTTCCAATTTGTAGGAGAACAACACATCTACTAACCAAAGAAATAAAAACAAAATTTTAAATATATGCTAGATAACATCATTAAATCAGAAAAGTAACACATTACAAGCAAAAAATTAATAAACAGTAGTTCCTGCTGGTTGAAAATTTGATCCACCTCCATAAAACGTAAGTATATTCAGTGTGAATACATCACAACTTCTAAGAGTCTTCCAAATAAGCATTCAACGCTTTGATCAGGTCTACAAATATTCAGATTGTCAATACGTCTGGAGGTATTCTGCGACTACAGAAATTTTAAAATACATTCTCTTACAGTCGCGAGGCAAATTTTCCCAATCATTGTTAAAGTGGTCTTGAAATGTCAAAGATCAAAGGAAATAATAAATTCAATTTTACAAAAATGGCAGAAATGTGGGATGGAAACTAACCATTTATGGTTGTGACCGCCACATTAAAGCGCTGTCTATATCTGTTCACGTGAATCTTTGTGAGGACTTAAAAATAATACATAATGTAAACAAAATACCATTCAATAACTGTTGACTCTTAATTATGGTTCATTCACTGAGTTTCTTTATATTAGTTATACAAAAAAGGATGCCATTACGTTCCTTAATTTTACTCGTGTATAGGGCTTTTATATGTCGGTTGCCATATTAGAAAGAAGCATTGGATCAATTTGAGGAGGATTCTTACTCTCGCTGTTTTAAAATATTACACCCTGACTAGAAATTTTGTAAGACTCCTGCAATGGAAGGTGCCATTTGACTGAACCTTTTAAAGAAATTTGTCTCGTGCATCGAAACTCCAAGGCTTTTTCCATCGCATGCAAGAAAAATATTTAGATGTAAATTTTGGCTATTTATTATCCGCTCACTTTTGTCTTCCTTAACTTTACATTGTCAGAATTGTGCGGTATTTTACGATATTGAACACCTTTATATTGCACGCACATGCACGAAACGTGAACCTAAAAAAGTATTGTGTATTAGGCTACTTTGTAAAGAATTCATATGCACACATGTAGTAGACACTTTAGGCTTTAATTGAATAGACTTGTTTGTTAATGAACTAAATAATATGTTTTATTCGTTTGAAAGTATAGATGATAAAGTTAACGACATGGAAAAGTTCACTCAGTCAGAAATTAAACTTTGAAAACATGTGAAAGAATGAACGTGATAATAACAATGTCAATAACAAACGTGAGAGACATAGTCATTGAAAATACCATTCTGTTCAACGAAACAGTTATTTAAACGAATAATCGTATCTTTTTGCAAATAGAATGGTTTAGACTATGACCGGTACTCTCTAGAGTCTATACAATATAGTAAAGAAAAGCATGCACCGTTTTACAAGTCTGTCAAAATACTAGATTCGAAGAAAAAAATGCAACTGAAGAGTTTGGTATGAAAATGAAAGCCTTATAGACAATAAACCATGACGACGAAAAAGTATTATTTTAGCTTGCCAAATTGACTGTCGCACAAACGTCACTTTTCAATTTTCCCCGTGTAACTATTTTGATACGATGTAAGGCTAGCAATAGAAGACATAAACTGTATAATAAAGGTAAGTGTTGGGATCCCTAAGAGCGAGATACAAGTGGTAATGCATACACATATTTTCTTTAGCTGGAAAGAAGAATGGTAATAAATATACTTGAATTTATGCATTTTTATTTCCTCAGAATGTACTTTCTTAGTCCTTTAAATCCGACCGACATGTCCTGCAAAATCAGATGCTCACTGAATGTGTCATAAAATTGCGAGTACATTTCCAGTTGAAATCAATTCTTCTTACTGCAATAAACTGACCCAATAATCCAGCCCATCATAACTAGTAAAGAAGAATTGCTTTGGAGCAACATTGAAACAAGATCCATGCACCTTCATTCACAATATTATGACTCTGAAATTCAATTTTAAGTAGACCAAAATTACAATTCTTTTTGAAACTATCGTTGAGCGCGCCGAAGTTCAAAGGTCGCTGGGCGGCACTATGTGCGCATTAATATTGTTATTGTGTATTGATGAATCTACAGTTGTGTATTTATTTTGAATATAGCATAAATATAGTGTGTTTTTAATCATTGAGCCTTAGGCAGAATAAGACAATGATTATATAATAAAAATGTTACGGCATTTGTATGTGGAAAATATTGTTACAAACCAGGTGTAATTGGTTGACCGAGTTGTGTATAACCCTGGCGCGATTCACCTAGAAGTCATAAATCTCCCTAATTCCAATGACCTTCTTACAACTTCTGTTGTAAATTAGAAAGCCCAACGTGATCATTCTATCAATCATTTTACTCTAATCAATACAAGAACACATATAAGAACTTTCCAAGCGCACATCTGCATGGTTTCTCTTCATCAACTTTCCATACCGTAAGCGTTTCACGCCGTAAAACTAAATAACTTACCCTAACACAGGAAGCTATATTTGCTACGCCACCTTAGGCCGTCAAGTCATGGTTTTTAGGCACATTTTGCCTGTAAAATTGCATCATATTTCCCACCATTGGGACGTAATTGGCATCTGACGACGACGGAATAGTCCCTTCTCATTTATTCCATTGTGTAATTGACCAGTTTCCAATCATAAATACCGCACCTGGAATCTTACAACCAATGTACACCACTCTATTTAATAGGGATTATGGAAAGGCAGGGACACTCATGCGACTCTGACATGAATCCAACAAAAGTAAACTCCAAACACCGAAATGGAAATTCACTAACACTTCACTCCGTGACGTTTGCTTCTAGTAATTGGCTAATTATTTCGGGCTAAGGAATATTTCCACTGGGCCGAGTTCCAATAATCAAACAAATAATTACAAAACTCAAAGAATTCCTATACACGGAGCGCTATAACCAAATGCGCATACTCCAAATTTATTTCATTATGAACTCGTTTTTTTTCGGATAGATACTTTACTCCTACAAGTCGTGCAACATCCATCCGAAAACAACTCGTTCGATTTTTCACAAACAAGTGCAGTAATTTACAATTTTAAATTGCCTGAGAAGTTCATTTCTGATGTCACGTCATAATAACTTCATTAACGTCACAACGACGAGACGACGAGTCATCACTAACAATAATATAAGCAATGATTTCTTTGATTTATCTCATTACAAGATTGCCGGGTAAATATTACAAATTAAAGTTAACGTATTTAATTAATTGTTGTTCAAACACCTATAGACCGACACTCGTCTGGTAGTACTTAATTTGGAAATTGTCACTATTATTGCCTCATAGTCCATTACTCAACTCTTGTTTCTCCAGGAATTCACTGCAATTAACGAACATGTGCCCTAAGAATCAAAGCCGGTCTGTTACAATGAACATTCTACATCTAGGTTTTAATTCTCGAGAAGAAAGATAAAGGAAGATCCAAAATACTTTGTTCGTATTTATGACAGAGAATAAGTATTGCCTGATAATTATTAAACAAACGGATTTACAGTCAAGAAGAGAGGATTTTTGAAGAAAATATATTAATGGAAAATATGTTCTCCTGATAATGCATAATATTTGTAACCCACTCTGGTGACGTGATAGATAATCTAGCAAGCCGACGCTCATAGTTAAAGAAATGGTAGTATGGTGGGGTGCGTGGGGAATTCGTTGCTGCCGAAACTCACTTCAATAAAAAATATTATTCCAACACATACATACACCAAACTGTCCTAGTTTTGTTCTCATATTAAGTGACAACATTAATAATAATTGTCGCATTGCAATATCTATTTGAATATTTAATGACTGCAAAGTAAGTTCTGTTAATGCTTTTTCTCATATAAGTGTATATAAAAAATTTAGAGCAAGTCTGAATACATTCATGTCCTCTATCAATATGATATTGGATGATGACCAAAGAGAGGTATCATGCAGGACGGCAACATCCTCCCATTTCGTGTTTAGTATTTTCTCTTCTGAGTCATTGCAATCACCATGTCAACATTTGAATGAATATAGTAGATATCACAGACACACTTCCGCCTTCCGTAAATACTTGAGACAGTGAAATCACGTATTCGTCTTGTTTACATATAAAATGTGTCAATCGCCGGTTATTTATGCACAAAATTTGTTTTTCAGACATTTAGAATAACAATTTATGCATGTGTGACAAAGCCATGACTTGTACAAACAAAGAAGGAAGTGTCTATTGTGTATGTTTCATTTTTGCCGTTGCATATTGCAGTAAATTTTTGTCGATGCTTATTTTTATTTATGTCTTTTCATTAAGTAAATTTTGGATCGATCCCACAACATTTTTTTAGAAAGCAAATTGTTACCATAATGAGACGAATCCCGAGTATAAACAAACTCTAAAATTGATATTTTAGAAAAAACTTGGTTGACATTTCAATAGCAGCTGTCAGAAATAATTACTGTTCTATTAAAGTCAACACATATATGGTATACTTTTAAAGCTAAGTAAATTTAATTTTAAAGTTGTTAAGACAGCATCTGGTGTTTAGACATTAGCATATCTTAGCATATCAGTCTCTCGTTGAAATAACTTGAACAACTTTTCTGTCGCATCAGTCAAATACATAATAATTTCTCAATTATCTATATCTCTTCAAGGTCTTTTAATTCAAACCATATCTGTTTTCAATTAAAAGGTTTAGAAAATGAAATATTTGGAGCTGAAAAGAACTTTGTTAAAACTATCTTCTTGGCTATGCTCAGCTTGTCGGGTTATACGTTCAGAATATCTCAATAAGTATTCAACTCATGCATGCATTGTTTTTGTTTTGGTTTGTTTTTGTACCCTTCTATGGATATGTTCATCACGTCTACGTTATCGACCAATTTATGCACAAATGATCGCCAAACAAAAAGAAATGGGTAAAGTTAGTGCCATGAATGTCCGGAATGTAAATGAAAGGGCAGTTGCTACGAAATGGTTCATCCTAACAAGTTAGGTTCATAGCAATGAAAGGTAATTACTAGTTCATGAGACAAAACAATCTTTGATGCATCAGATAGGTCCACATCAATGAAAGGCACTGCCCTTTTCACAAGGCAAAATATATGCAATGTTTCAAATCACTATTAGCAAAATGGACTGCCTTGTTCACGAAACCAAATGTCTCTTATGCTTCAGAACAGTCCATAGCAATTACATATACTGCCTTGCTCAGGACACCAAATGTCTTTTATGCTTCAGAACAGTCCATAGCAATTAAATATACTGCCTTGTTCACGAAACCCAATGTCTCTGATGCTTCAAAGAAGTCCATAGCAATGTTAATATGTGATGACGCCCGTGTCATTTCCCAAGGGACGTCATTGAAATATTATTTCAACCAAGCTGACGTAGCTGATATATTCAGTTAGATGACCAACGAACACATAATGTGACCACTGAACAATTTTTATGATCATATTATACAAATATACTAGATGATATCAAGAGATGTACAAAATTAACATCAAAGTGTTATCCTCCCTAACTTTCTAACCTGAAATGGGGCACAAAAACTGATTCGAAATCTAAAACATATAACACCAAAGTGGAGATTAGTTAAACATTTTGATGAAAATAAGTTTCTGGAAGATCTTTGTGATATTTCTTGGAACACAGTCTACATGTTTAATGACATGAATAATGTTATTTATATATGGCAAGTCGTAGATACAAATATACCTTCAAAAACATACAGTGAAAAAAGCCTTCCAAACTCAGATTCTAACGTCATACCAGCCTTAAATAATATAGGCATTGAGATCTCAGTGTTTATTTTTTGATCTAATGATCAATAATCAAGAAGCACAAATATGCATAAATAGGTTACCAGCCAAAATAATAAATATTGAAAAGTAAATGCAGTCTCAAAGTATTAGCAGTATCAATCACCTGTAGAAAACAGGTGTAATAAGAATACAAAGTGGAAAACATTTTTAGCAAACTAGGTACAGGTAAACATTGTACCTAGGTCATCCCAAATTCAGCAACATGACTAGATTGGTTCGATCATTGCTGAGGATTATGACAAAGTAAACACAGTGAAATTGTCTGATTGAAGTATTTTTTCCAAATTAAAGGAACCCATTAAAACTACAATTATTCTCAATCAAATTTATGTTCATAATAAAGTCTCAGCAGACAAAATAAGGTTTCAAACCCTGCGACATAAAATTAAATTTGAAAAATTCTGTGAAACTATTTGACACAGAGAAAACAATAGGTACACATAAATATTGAACCAGTCTAAGTATATTCATCTCAGTTTTTCCCAAGAAAAGGAACCAGACAAATTTACCCCCATACGTAACTCAGGAAGAAACAAGATACCAATATCTACAGAAATAATATATTAACTTTATATGAAAGTTGTAGAGATATAATATACTTACCAACCTATAATTTAACTAGACCATACGAATCAGGATTTGAAGAAAACCACCCTTGCAAGGCGTTCTTGATCTACATAATCGGTTAATGGTTTGTAGATCTTGTTGGACTGATATTAGTTCGTCAGGAAACTCATATAACATTGTGATCATTCGTTTACATTCTATATAAAACCGAGTAACGACGTGCAGAAAAATAGGAACTTTCTTAAGTAGAATTAATGACGTGTATTGTACCTCAAAGATCCTACTTTGGTCCACTCTTATTTCTCCTTTTATAAATGACTAACCTCCGAAAACAGGCACATGTACGTTATCTACCGACCTATATACAGATGATGCCACTTTACTAGATATGAAACAGTTAAATTCAGATCTTCGGACAACTTTACTTAGATTGGATTCCAGGTAGAATGTAAATTGTATAAAAGTTTGCACAGACAAGTCTTAAAGTGTTAACAATTAACTGTTCAACAAAGGGAGATAAATTGGAAAATGACAATTCGAACTCTAAACTGAATGAAATTTGTCTCCAAAACGTCGTTCACAACAAACGTCTCGAGGCGATCGGTGTCAGCAATTTGCAACAAAATAAACCTATTCAAGTCGTATGCCATCAATGTTATAAAAATCGGATGCAAAAGGTTATTGCACAGAATAAGTCCATGCATGTTAACTAAACGTATAACAATATATTGCAAACACAACATGTCAATACAAGCAAGATAATTGGACTTTATAAAAGGTGATGTTTTTATCTTTGCTTTCAAACTTCGCATTTTAATGCTTTGCACTGTTTATGGATTTATGTTTGGTTTATTGTCTATGTGATCAAAACATCTTAATCAGTAAACAAACATTGCAATGCGTTACAGGTGATAAAGATACATTCACAAGAAAGTCAGATCATTTTTCAAAATTTCTCTTACATTCTTCGCTGGAGTGCTGCTTTCCTAAGCTATGTACGTTGCAGATATTTTGTGACACGTACCTGCATCATTTTTTCTCCAAGGATTGATGTGTGATGTTATATGAATATTAATAAATACTTACATTCCGGTAATGAAAATATAGAGTCCAAGCACAGAATGATGAATGTAACAAATATAAATATTTCTCTTTTAAAATCCATCGTCTCTAAGTTTTCCCTTCGATGCCTGTTTATGTAGTGAGACTCTATTAATGTTAAGCTTTAACCGAGCAGTTGTGATCCGTAATGCCTTTCACTTGGCGTCAAGGTATGACAACTGATCAATGATTAATCGATAGGTTTGATCACTTCCGAGTTTTACCCATACCAAAGAGGGCCCAGAGGCACATTTCAATGCCTGGAGTCACCGAGCTGCTTTAAGAACGCAAATCCCTAAATAATTTACCAGGAGTAGTTAAACTTGACACATGTACCTAATGTGCAAAGAACACACATAGCTGAGGTGACAACATACATATATCTAAAATTGAAGTGAAATAATTTAAACGTTAGCTGCCATGAACTAATCAGTCGATAGCATGGTGACGTAGATAAGAATATATACACTAATAAAGAGTTTCAAACATAATTGCTGCCAGGAATATAAAAGTGGTTGCATTAAAGAAAAAGGTTTGGTGCGGTATTATCACCTCGGTGTACGCTTGATTCTGTCCCAAACATTCGGAGATGATTAAGTCTGTAAAACATGTCCGCTCACATGACCTGAAAAGTATTTAACTTCAAAGTTTTTAAACATCCGGTGATTCAATTCTTCGAGAAAATTATCAACGCAGAATAGACTTGTATTTTGACTGCAAAGTCAAGTACTCAACAAACATTTATATTTTCTTTTGAGCCTCGATCACTAACTCGTTTTTATGTCAGACTCGTGACGAAAAAAGTTTTGACTCAGTTTTTGTCCGTACAATGGAGGATTGGCCGACATCGTTTATCTCTAGTTACGTCGTTTTGCCCCAGCTTTCTAGACAATATATATTATTACGTGTAACCATAACATAAAGGAGTCATTTACAAATTAACAAAATCTTAAATTTAAGATTAAAGACTTAAATTATTTTCAGATTCGTCTCATATTTAATTTGACATTCTTCGTATGTGCTAAACAAACGGAGGATCGCGTACCATACGTGGATTTGCTCTCAACACAAAAACTAAAACAACAATTAGCATCAACATCAATAATAATAATAATAATAATAATAATAATAATAATAATAATAATAATAATAATAATAATAATAATAATAATAATAATAATAATAATAATAATAATAATAATAATAATAATAATAATAATAATAATAATAATAATAATATAATAGTCACAATAACATCATCATAATCATAATAGGATGATAATGAGCATCATCGTTATCAGGTTCACATCATCAATACATTTGTTATTATCTTCCTAGCAACAACAACTCCAATGAGAGGGAAATTCCTTGTAATTTTAGCGGGCATTGTTTATATATATATATATATATATATATATATATATATATATATATATATATATATATATATATATATATATATATATATATATATATAGCGAGAGAGAGAGAGAGAGAGAGGATTTTTATATTAAAATACGATATTTATACTAATGGCAAAGACAAAGACAAAGAAATATATTCTGTATGAAAGAAATCGCTTTTCATTATAGACAAAAAAAGTTCGCCTTTAGGAGATTCAACTCACTCTTCGGCGCAACACCAACCTTACGAAACTTCACTCACTTTCATAGACTGACAGCATAAATTTATTTGACTTATGAAAGCAATGTGATTAGGCTGACATAATCTGTCGCAGTAAATTGCATTTTTATCGTTTTGTAAACCTTACTGGAAAGTAATGGTAGGCCGATTTAGCAATGTAGTGTCGTCAAGGACGTAAGGGGAAATAACCACAAGGAGATGCGAACAGCGTATAGTCAACAAATTTGTTTATCAAAGATTAATTTCTCTGTCTGTTAAACAGTTTCTATTTGATCTATCTTACAAAGTCCTCGTTTCTTTTTCAAGTACAGATTTTGTTTGCACACACAAGCAAGAGTCGCATGGCATTATGTGAAATCTAATATTTTCTGATGTTATAAAAGGATATATTATTCAAATGTGAAAATACAACTTTGAATAAATATGACAAATATACACCAAGGATATACATCATATACATCATCCAAAGATAGACTTCTCTGTAACATGCACCGAGTTACAGTGTACATACGTGAGTATCAATTACTTGGTCGCCTTCGGTTTTGGATTCTTCAGAATTTGTACTGCGT
Organism: Potamilus streckersoni; assembly: GCA_016746295.1. Classification (NCBI taxonomy): domain Eukaryota; kingdom Metazoa; phylum Mollusca; class Bivalvia; order Unionida; family Unionidae; genus Potamilus; species Potamilus streckersoni. Next base: position 726,610 of record JAEAOA010001235.1, read on the forward strand.
TTTATTTATGACTTGGAATGACTCGGTCTTTTGCCTGTAATTATTAGATTAATTTGGGATTTAATTTGCAATACCGTACGTATTTTTGCTCATTTTCACTTTGTATTCTAGTGGAAAAGTTATTTAAGTTTTACACACACACACACACACACACACACACACACACATATATATATATATATATATATATATATATATATATATATATATATATATATATATATATATATATATATATATATATATATATATATATATATATATATATATATATATATACATAAAATTTATTTCTCTTAAATACAAAGTGAAACAATTTAAGAATAAAAGACTTACGGTTTTACCAAATAAATCCAAAATAATCGAGCAATTACAAATAAAAGTTCTATTAATAAAACTTCCTGAATGAAACTGAGTTCGAATCCAAATGGAATCCGAAATTGAAGGTGATACCGTATGTTGTGGTCAGTGAAGTGCTGCTTTGTCAATAGTCTTGCTGAATCATTGAAAATAATATTCCAACTTTGAATTCTGTATAAATTCCAACGAATATCTTTTTCCAAGATTTGTTTTCAGAGCACTTTTGTATTTCCAGGGAAAATAATCACTTGAATTCAATACTTAAAAAAAAAACATTCAATCTAAAGTGGTCACAACATAATACAACGTAAAGTATCGAGTGTTTTTAGCCCAACTTAATAAACATTTATCAAAACAACAGTTAATCGACTAATTAAGACGCAAAGCAGAATCCCCGATGAGGGTCAAAAGTTCCTTCTATTGGATATAGATGTTAGTACCAATGGATATATGCTACTTGTCGCGTAGTCCAGTTATGACCTTGACTTAACTTACCGATTTTTACTCTGAGAAAGATAAAAATAATAAAAAGTTGTTTACCAAAACTGTCACTGATTTTAAAAAGAGGTTAGCAACAAAACACAATGATACCAATATCAGTTGTTTACATCAGTTCAAATAGAACTGAATTCAACTTTTGAACAGTGTCAAATCCAGTAAACAATGTTGCAATACAATATCATATAATGGAATTAAAAGGATAAAAACAAACAAACAATTAAATTAGAAATAGATCACACATCTCCCCATGAAAGAAAAACAAATATTTATATAGCAAAGTTTTCTCTCTACCATAGGTCAATCATATATGCAGTTCATAAAAAATAACATAATAAGAAATCTTATCGACAATACAAAGTACACATAAAATAATATATTTCTATACACGTAAAAGTGCATTTGCTCTTAAATTGTATTTTCCTTGATGTATCTTATGTCAATATTATATTCATGTAACAACAAAGTCCACCTCAATAGTCTCTCATTTTGTTTTTCATCTTGCCGAGGAAAGTAAAGGGTTGGGATCACTAAATATAATAATCGGATAAGGAGCTAAGCTATAGTAAACTTAAAAATCTTGTAAAGCCAATATCAAATTTCTTCTCGATTGTAGAATAATTTGGTGCGCATTTCACTGGATGATTAACACCATTTTTATCTCTTTGAAAAAATACTGTTCCAACTCTAACATCACCTGCATCAACAGACAGTTTAAATGATTTACTCAAATTTTTAGCTATAAGAACTAGTACACTCTTAAATATGACCTTTAATTTACCAAAAGCCTCCTGCCATTTTTCAGACCACTGAAATTTACTTTTCTTGCTCAATAATTTGTCAGGGGTTCAGCAATTATGTTCCAGAAATGCAACACAAGCAGTAAAAAAACTGTCTGTTTGATAAATTTTTTGTCAAACTTGCATCAGTGAGTTTTTCAAAGAATTTTCAAATTGTTGCTAAATGTTCTTATCCCGTGTCATTGTAGATGATGATATCATAGACACAAGCATCACAATCATATAGACCAGAGATAATTGTGTTCATTAAACGTTGAAAAGTACTGGGCGAACCTTGCCTCCCAAACGGCATCACTTTATATTGATAAAGTCCACCAGGAGTCAGGAATGCAGAATTTTCTTTTGCCAAAATCCTTTCATAAAGTCCAATTTGGTGACATGCTTTATACTTCCGATTTTATCAATGCATTCGTCGATTCTTTGTAATGGAAATAAATATGTTTTGGTCACACTGTTCACCTTTCTATAATTAATAAGCATGCTGAAAGATTTATCTGGTTTTGGAACAAGGATAAATAGTGAACTCCATTCACTTTTACTCGGCTCTATTAAACTATTTTCCAGCAAATGCTGAATTTAAATTTTTCAAGTATAAATGTTTGAGAGGGTTCATTCTGTATGTGTGTTATTTAACAGGTTTGAAATTTACAATTTTAATGTTATGATAAATTTTATTTGTTCTTGTGGGAACATCTGGAAATAAGTGTTCATATTCAAATAATAGCTGTTTAAATTCAATTCTATCTTCTTGTTGCAGATCTGAAAATTTTTGGTCCAGATTATTCATAATTTCTGAATTCCGAAGATTTATTACTCCAAAACTAATAGTGTCCGATTTCATTCTTTTGCTTACAAAAAAATCTAATTGCATGATTAACCTGGTTATTTTGCTCAACATACTCCTTTTACATAATAATATTTGTCAAAGTTGTTTATTTTTTCGCCTCTCAGAAGCATATATAATGTAATTTAAATCATTTACATTCGCTTCAACTGTGTAGGGAACATTATACTTGGTCTGAAGAGGAACTTGTGGAATGGGTAAGATAGTCAAAACTTAATCATCTGGCTAAAAACTCCTTCCTTTGTATTTTTTATCATACCTTAATTTCATTTTTTATTGAGTATAGAGTAGATTATCTCTTACAATCTCAAGCCTTTGACAACTTATATCTAGAATTAAAAGCTTAATCGAGAAGAATAATTAAAACATCTTCATTAAAAAGAAGTTTCTCTTTTAATAACTCTAATGGTCACCGCACTGGATTTCCAAAATCTAGTTCAAAGGGACTGAGTCCTAAAGATTCTTGAACCGATTCCCGATCAGCAAACAATAATAAATAAATGCCTTCATCACAATCTTCACCTGTATCAAAACAATGTGACCGAATTATATTTTTCTAGGTTTGACGAAATCTTTCTAAAGCCCCTTGGCTATCAGGGTGATAGGCAGAATATTTGAATTGCTTCATGCCTAGTTCGAACATAACTTGTTGAAGACTTCCAAACATAAGATTTGACTATTAGTCAGATTGAACACATTTGGGAAAGCCAAACTGAGTAAAACATATCTTATCAAAGCTTTTATTATTGTTTAAGTTTTACTATTCCTCAAATGAATTGCCTCTGGGAATCTTGTTGGCGCACAAATTATGGTAAACGATTATTGGTTAACTGACTTGGTCTTAGGTAAGGGCCCGATACAATCTGCCATTATTCTGCTAAATATTTCGTGAATTGCAGGAATAGTTTGCAGACAAGTCTTAGGTATCTTCTAATTGGGTTTTTCTACCATTTGACAAATATAACAAGATGTATTTACAATCACCACTTTTGATTTTTATCTAGTAAAGGTGAGTCAAGATCTTGTGGTCAGTCTTATTAATGCCTAAATGACCAGCCAGAGGAGTTTCATGGGCGAGACTAAGAATTTCCTCTCTGTGTGATTTTGAACTAAAATATGATAGTTCACTGACAACTCGTCGTGACCAGGTACCTCGGAAGGTCTCCATTTTCTCGTCCGAATCCAATTTGTAATGAAATAAGGAATAGGTACTTCTGTGGCTTCAGTTTCACTATATAGGCCTTTGAAACAAACAGGAGATATCTGGACTTTTCCTTTTCGACGAAAAGTGATTGTCGTTTTCCATCCTCATTGGAGTAAAGAGAATGAGTAGTTAAAAGAGGATAACTGTGATCAATATATTTTGATTGATCCAAACAAGGAGTGAAATTGATCTCGTCAAAAGCCTGACAATACATGTGTCAGCTTAAAGAATACATTCCTGATCAACATCATTCTCGGCAGCTTTCTTTGCCATAGGTCTCGTTACTGAACAAGCTGTGTATAAATCAGAGAATTCTTTTTTTAATAGGATCATCTTTCTGATCCAAACAAGGCTTGTCAGTTACGAGTGGATTAACTACAATCTTATCTCCCGCTATGCCATTGCCCAATAATAAATGAATGCCATCAATGGGCACAGAATAACTATTCCGATTGTCATGGGTCATGAGACTAAGTCTGATGACAAATTTACATAATGGAGAGGAACATTGACAAAGCCGCACTCTACTCACTGAATACGTACACTCTCATTTGAAGACGGCTTCTCAGATAAAGGCAAAGTACCTGATAGTAAAGACTCTGAGAAGCTCCTGTATCCCTTACAATTGTAATAGGGATTGGCTTGGCCAAATTTCCCATGTGTAATGTAGAACCCTTCGAGATGAATGGTTCATATTCCTCAATAATAAAATCAGACTAGAGTTTATTAGACCCAACTTGTATATTGCTTTCAATACATGACCATGACCTTGACATTTTAAAAATAAGAGCATTTTGGATAGGTCTCTATTTTGTAGCAATCATAAATAACGTGAGCTTTTCCAAGATTTCGACATTATGCTCATCAAGAAGTTTTAATGTCACTCTAGGAACAGTTCTTAAACTCTACAAATAATACAGGTTGTCTTTGATTTTCATAATCTTTATTAACCTTTCTAGATGAGCACCACCTTTCATGAAAATTCGATCAGTTTATTTTCTAGAATTCCGAAAACCTTGTCGATAGATATCACTGAGGGACTAACTCATAACACTTCAATAGATAGTCCTTACCACATCATAGTCAGCACTCTGCTGTAGTGAAAGTGAAATGTAAATATCAAAATTTGTTCTATCTTGCTCATGAGAGAAGTTCTAATGGGTTAAATGGTGGATACATTCTTTGCGTATGTAAGAGCGGGTTCTCTTACCAGCCAAGCGTGTTTATTTCTGTCAGTTAGAACTAGTTATAATGTATAGTCTTTGGCGAATATTTTCCTTTTAAACGTTAACTATATCTCTGGGTGTATGACTTTAAGCAGACCATATAAAGGGCGGACATAAATGATCAAAACATGTGTTGTAAAGATAATAATTCCTTTTGGAACGATACACGTTGTTAGACTAAATAACGTTATCGGCTTGCTAATTCAGTTGGGAATGCTACATGTCAGCAGTACGTTGCGGTTATGTGTCAAAACCATTTCAGAAAGCATGTTGTTCCACTAAATAAAACTATCCGCTTCATTTAAAGACGACATGCAACAAAATTGTGTTGCTTTTAACTTGATAAATCAAACAGTACAGTTTAGATTTTATGGTTTAAATATGTATGAGATTAATCAATCTATTTCTAAATAGAAATTAGTCGTTACAATCGAGAAGATTCACCTTCAATATTACCAAAGACAATTTAAATTAGACAAATTAATACATCTGAGTTTTACAAACCCTAAATGACTCTAGAATCTATTTATTATGTAGTTAAAGCTGATCATGCTATAAACGCTGATATAAACTATTTGCATGAATATTTTGAATGATATCATACAGATATACAGATATAATTGATTGCGATTAATTTAATTGACGATGTTAAAATCCCATCTTCTTTTGGTAATCCAAGTACATAATGTGTCATTCGATACGCACAGTCAAATTAAAACAAAAAATAACAAAAAAGCTAACAAAGCTCCAAGATTAGAGGGAAAATACTTTGAATACCTTAAATTTACTACATCTTTTTTGTAGAAAAGTATATATTTATTTTTATATACTATTCCAGACATGGAATTATTCTTGTGTTTTGTCTTAAATGAAAAGTTAAATATATACTTTTCTACAAAATAGATGCAGTATTTTTGAGGTATTCATTGAATATATATATATATATTAGGTAAGCTTTTCATCTCCTTCTTCAATAATAGATTAAAAAATGGTCATTTTGAAATAGTTTATAATGAACCTCATTTCTTATTCAGATCATGTTACTATACTAATTACTATATTATTCAATTCATAATCTCATAGAATATTCTAAATTGTCCAAATAAATAAATATAGCTCTCTTTTTGCTCGTTATAAAAAAATTATAAAACAGAATTTCAGGGAAATTTATCTTTAGCTGGTAATTGCGATGTCAATAAATATACCCAATTACCAAAATTGTACTCACACTGCTAAACTGTACTATAATTTCAACAACATTTCTAACAGAAATCACATTTTCATAACTGTACTCAAAACCTAAATTAGTGTGATACTCCCTAGCTAACAATATTTAGTCGTGCATCATTTTGAAAAATTTCAATTACAAGAATTCATATTTTTCCCTCATCATGATTCCAAACAAACAATGACAAACAGAAACAGGCGTGCAGCAGCATGTAAATGTCCTAATAGCAGCTTGAAATAATACTCAACATAAAAAAGAAATATAGAAAACCAATCATAGATTTATAAGAGGTATCATGTTGAAATTTAATTGATTGTAGGAGTGTACATTTTTATGTACGTTGAATTCCTTGTGAATGAATTACAGACACTAACAGGCATCGACTTTTTTTGGACCTGGAACACATTATTTACTACACTACCAATAGTAACGACAACATTATTGCCTTGTACAAATGGACATGAAATGGACATTAATGTAGCATGGACGTCTATTTGTGTTCATTCATATGTTTATTACTCATACATCATATGAGTGACCTGAGCTGAATAAACGTTATTTTTCTTACAAATAACATTATCAAGATTCAGGTTCTAGTACGGTATTTAGTGCAATTTCAAATTAAAGGTTTCTATACAGGTTCTTATTCCCCTTCTAATGCCACAGATTTCCACTATTTTTCTATCTTATTGCAAGATATTTTGAGAGAGAGAGAGAGAGAGAGAGAGAGAGAGAGAGAGAGAGAGAGAGAGAGAGAGAGAGAGAGAGAGAGAGAGAGACTGACAGACAGACAGAGAGGTGTAATGTGAAATGCAAAGAAAATTTTGATGAAACTGTATTGCATGTTTTATTCATTGCAGAATGTCGGTTAAATGGCGTTATTCCTTCAAGTTATTGTATCATTTTATTAATTTTTAAACCTGTCAATTAATACCGACATAAAGACCACAGAAGCGACAGTCTACTCTTGAAACCATAACAATTGTATACATTTTCATACACCATGAGTGAATGACAATTCGATATACCAAATTACTGTATACTAACACTTCAAAGACAATGCTATATTTCATTCTACCTAACATTTTCCCGTGTGCATTATGATTCACTTGATAAAATATAAAACGTAACAAAGAAGAAAACATTGATATACATAATTATTAAATGTACCAAAAAATGTGTCATTTGCAGGTACAGGATTTGCTGTTACTAGCATTATCTTTCATGATTAAATAGCTTTCCCTAAAATTAGCTATTTATCAAACTCATTCTTCTTTCTGAAAAACATAAAACTGAATCTAACCCCAAAATATTATTTCAATCTACTCTTATCAAAATTAATGAATCATTGACGATAAGCTTACATGTTGCCTTGAAAATACATAACACCTGATTTAACACCTACCATGCATAGCGGACAACAATTTTTTTATTTTCGGACAATTTTGAAGAAGTGCTGAGTCTTGAAGTTTAATAACTTGTGCATTAAAGTTATCATAGTCAAGTCAGAAAGGTCTTGAGAAGTTCGCTCTGATATTTCTTTATTTCATCTCTGAAACATACCAGCGCCTACGTTTAAGCTTCGGTTGAAATGACCCAGTAATCGAAACGGTAAAATGACAGATTACATTAGAATTACCGAATGCAACGGTTTGAGGAGACCTTATTTCAAATAATTGATATTCAAGGTAATGCTAATTGCATCGCATTCTAGGCTGCCAAATACCAACGAAAGACATTATTTGGGAAAATTTAGAAACAGTTGATATTGATTGGTCAGTTAAAATTAAGGCGTACACTTTCGAAATAATGGGAAATTTAAGGTAGAGATTTATCTCAGAATTTTGTTTTGTCCGAATTTGCCTTGTGAGAAGACAAAAGGTCCTGCTCCTTGGGAAAGAATAGAATTTCCCTCGTAATCAAGTAAAGAGGCCTGATGGCTGTCTTGAAAGGAAAAGACAGGCTATAGTGCTAGAATGAACAATTGTGTGGAAAAGCAACAGCATTAAGATACGAAATTTTAATTTCCATATAATATTCTATTTCGTTTGTTTGATTTTATGTAAATGTGTCTGATGTATCTTACAATTCATGCATGTTTCGCGTATTCATTTCATAGTACTCTGTCGATATGTAGAGTGTTATCCAACTTGATTCTTTAATTTAACAGTTTTTAGTTCATTGATAGAATTGAAGGTTTTGTGATGTAATCCTAATTTGAGATGTATAGCATTTCATAGGGATTTATGAATCAATCCAAGTATGTAGAATTTCTTATGGTTTTACGAATTAATTTCCTTTGTCTATAGGCTGATACTATTTACCGTGAGTTAATGATAATAGCATATTTATATATTATTTTGCAATTCCCAAATAATCTTGCATGTTTTTGATTACTGTAAGCTAGAATTTAGTGAATATTTTACAATAGTAATCGCACATTTATCTTATCGTGTGGAATTAGCTACAAGAAGACGAATAGTAATGTATGCTGATATATACGGTGAGTTGTCTTTATATACACTGCCAACGTGTCAATTGCTGCATTGAGGCGAGATCTAATGAAGCCAAGCTTGGATGTATTTAGGGATGCTTATTACGTCGGTCATTTGTAATTACCGCTAATCGTAAGGTCACATTAAGTCCGAATTTATGCCGGGTGGATAGCTATTAATGGTTCTGAAATAAAGAAAGTGAGAGATTTTATATATAATTAGATAGGTTTTAAAAACATGTACCTCTTTAGCCATAATAATGTCATTTAAAGGAACAGCTTTTGTATCCATTCCCGATATTCCAGTGCGGACAGTCCAAGAGGGAAGTCATCAAATAGAGGGAACCGAATGGAAAGAGTCAAAGAAAAACCAAGCATACATGTTAGACGTGGAATATACCAAGCAGGTGATACAAGACAGCGTAGACATTGTACTCCTAACACCACTCACTAATATGATGAACAAATCCGTAAATTGAAAACTGATATTAAATTCCATTAAAGCAAATATGTTGGATTGAAATTGCAATTTTGCTTTAGTTTATGTATTAATCAATTAAAATTTATTTTAATTTTATTTTTTACGGGGCTCCTATTTGTTTATTTCTTCTCCATAGTCTCGCTTAGTTCTGTCATATATTCTATCAGTTTACTTACAATGGGCAACAACATCGAGGAAAGTAATTCCTCATATAGCGATCGCCAAATTAATTAATATGGCACAACACACAAAAACAACCCCTTATATATATATATATATATATATATATATATATATATATATATATATATATATATATATATATATATATATATATATATACTTTAAGTTCTAAAGTTATATATGCTTGTATTTGCTATACATGGTAAAGCAGTTGCCTGGAATCTGCTCACTGATATTAAAAATTACATTTCAATAAAATACAAATAAAATTATTTTTTTCGGTCCTTCGAACTCGTGCAAGAATTTTTGTGCCCTTACAATTGGATTTTACACTATTTGCCATCAAGAATATTATGTCACACACACCACGCAAGACCCATATTGTGACGTTTGTGTATATTATGTCACACACACCACGCAAGACCGATATTGTGACGTTTGTGTATACGTACCTATGCATTCCAAACAAAGCCCACGCAGTAACAAGTGTTTATGTAAGTATTGGTAATATTTAAATGCATAAAACTGGCTATACGGTGCCGATTAAAAATTATGCTCGAAGAATACAAGAATAAAAAATACAAGCAACCTACAATGGCAAACTCTGAAACTGCATATGAGCAATTGGTATTTCAGAGTTGTGTTAAACACCATACGTCACTGCAGAGAAAACTTTTCATATCAAGAAGTCGTCTGAATTTATGAAAACTTTGTGACGCCACCATAACTTGATGATGGTGGTACTGTTATCCAAATTTGTGACGGTGCAGTCCTGCTTGAATAGGAATAGTTATACGAAGGGGTTTTGGCTATGGAACTTGTGAATGGTTTGTTTGTAAGACTGTAACCAGAGTACGAAATGTTTCCGGGTGACCCGGACTCATCCTCTTGCCTTTCCTGAAGAAATAAAAAACAAATTTTGATCAGTAGTGTTTAAATATTAATTTGACTATTTAGCACAAGTTACACGTGTCACGTGGCATTGAACATCGACTACTTCAGTAATGGGTGTTATTTTTTATAATTTGATTCTACATATCTTTAAGTTACAATTATTCGCTTCATTTGGATTCGTATACATCTATATTTGCTTTGGAATGTCATTATTAAGACGTATCAAGAGGTGCAGGAGCATATGGCAAAGCCAATGTTAAAGTACGTAGACATATTTGGACTAAATGAACCTTAAGTTGCGATCCAGTGCAATCCGGACTGAATATGGCGCGAGAAGTGATGTCACAATAAAATCTACACATACTGATAAACAAATTTGTTCTACCCTCAATTGTGTATTCCACTCGAAGCGCTGTTTTTTTTTACCCAGGTTCAGTACACGGCCACCATTGTAAAAATCTATAGCGATAGAGAATTTTCGTCTGGAAGTTTCTTGGTGACAGTTAAAATGATGATCATTCAATGATCGGTACTGAATAGACTTTTATTGAAGAAAATTATTATTAAATTTGAAAGAACAATTTATATTTAATTTAAAACAATTAGATTCGCAAACATGACCCATATGACTTGTACTATAAGTATTTAAATCAAGATATATTTTTTGTACTGCCAAATTGTCTTTTAATATTCCCGATATTCAAATTTAATTTGTCTGCTTTTGATTTATAACTTTTGCACTAATTAGTAAATTCAGGTTTATAAGGAATACAATATTCTATATCAAATATGACACATTAAGGAATCATCCATTTACGTAAGGAGGGGTAGAAGGTTTGCAGTTTTCGTATTTGTGCGGAGACAGGTTGGGGTTGGTTAAGACCAAGTAATACATACGCAGATAATAACACAGGAGTAAAACTTATGTGTATTGGCCAACAATAAACAACATTTAACATTCGCGCACCATCACGTTTGTTTGTACCCCTCATCCATTTTAAAAACATAAAGCACCAAGGATACAAAGAAAATGTACAAAACTTGTCATTTCATCGATCGATTTATAATTTCTAACGTGACTGTCGCAAGGGGCTCTCTAACACTGTTGACTTGTTCACGTTTCAAAGCAAACGGAAACTCTTGATGTAAACAAGCACACAAGACTACTCGCTGTCCTTTTCTTGTTTCCAGAAATAGTCCATTATATCTGCAACGTCTAGTTCCAGTATTTCTAGAAATAATTTGAACAAATAAAGCGGAAGAACTCTTGCACACATTAACTTAAAGAGACGTAACTCCAACATTTACGGAATTATTGAAGATTATCAAAGACGCATAACGATCTTCTCCATCTTGAAAACATTGACTCGCCCATGCAAATATGACGACCATGTTATTTACGAAACTGTAAAACTATTAAGTGTATGTGCGTGTGTGAATAAGTGTGTGTGTGTGTGTGTGTGTGTGTGTGTGTGTGTGTGTGTCCTAATTAGAAGCGTACATATTGACGGGGGAGTGAGTAGAAAAAACACTGTGCAACAAGAGGAGAAAAGGTAAAAAATGTCTGATTTTTGCGTAAATGCTAATTAGACGGGCCGAAAGTGCTGTGAATGCGCAATTTATATATCGTAATATCAAAGGGTTGTCGATCCAGTTCGTTCCACATCAACATTTGACCTACGCATGTAGCCAATTATAGTGTAGTAGCAGAGATGGTGAACAGACCACATTGTCTGAGACCTTATTTTTGAAAAATAAAGGTTCCTACGAGGCTGAAAAAAAAATGTCGATGACCTTTAAGCCAAAACTCTCTCTGACTGGTCAGATTATTTTTCGACTCTTTATTTTTTACGCGCTGGTCACTCAGCGTGGGTTATTCGCCCACTCCGCTGATATAAATTAAAATCATTGTTATTTAAATACTGATTGGAGATTCACGCTCAGCTAGGTTAGATAGAGAGCGACTAGAGGCAATTAAAAATATTTACATGTTCGTGATTCTGTTAAGCAACAACTACAATCACGTCAGGGTTTAATCTCTTGATCAGAATCCATCTACGTTTCAATTACAGTGACGTCAGGAGTCTAAGGTGGAATTTACAGAAGGTACAGAACAAATATTTAAACCGATTGTCGAAAAAACAAGGAAAATTGTTACAGCAGCTGAGGCAACACAAAAAGCTATTGAAACAATGCCTGTTTTCATTGCTGGTCGTATTCAAGCAGCTCAACTACCACAACAAGCACCACAATCAGCACCTAAAAAACCAAGAACTAACATAATAGATAAATTTACGCCTGAAGGTATTGCTGCTATCAGGGACCCAAACCAATTATTTGATATAATATATCATATTATATGATATACAAGAAATTTAAAAACTTCTTTTCAAAAGCACAAGCTGTTCCGTTCAGATTTATAACAATAAACTTACATGATCCAAGATCAATGTATCGTGTAGGTTTTGATAAAATCTTTTAATTTATAGCCGCAGAGAGGGTGAATAACCAACGCTGATTGACCAGCGCGTAAAACCCCCAAAAAGAGTCAAAATATAATCTGACCAATTAGAGAATTTTTGGCTTACAAGTCATCGACATTATTTGTTAGCCTTCGTAGGAACCTTTATTTTTCAAAAATAAGGTCTCAGGCAAAATGATCTGTTCGAGGTAGTGCAGATGAGGTCCTGACGATTTTCAATATATCACTACGTCAATTAATTTCTTATACTTGACAAAATCCAATGCATTTGATATCATATAGCCTACTGTTCTTAAACAATATCTTGGGCACAATATTTAAATATTTTATTCATTCCTTGCCAATGCTTAACACAAGCAGGTAACCAAAATATTATTTTAAATTTGTACCCTCGTGCAGATGAAAGAGTATTGCCCATAGCAAGCAAAAATTAGTAGTTGACCAATTAAAGGGCCCGTTGAGTGAAACTTTAAGGCGTTTCATACTGCCGCTTAAAGGCGGTCCAGATGTCTTGACTCGAAAAAAAACTTTTTATTGTACGTGAAAAGTTTATATTAGACTCGTTTCACTGTCTGTGTAGACCGTTACAATTATTTTAAACAATTTTTCTAGGTAAATCTACCCGGCATGCTTCATCGAATCAGACAACGGAATGTATACACTGTTTTGGTTAGTTGCAAACAGTACCGGATTTATGCATAAGCTAAACAAGCTACAGCTTAGGGCCTCAAAGTCTGAACTCAGTCAGAAGGGGCTCCTCAGATTTATTTTTATATCAAATATGACCTCTATATCTTCCCATAACTTAGGGCCTCTCTTTGTACTAAATCTTTCACTGGTTGCAAACGTCAAAGGTCGATGTGGAACAAAGTCAATCGACGACTATTGGTTTGCAAAGATAATGCCAGTCTTTATAACGCTGTTCAAGCGAGCATTTAGTGTCCCATGCAATGCATACAGACCAGCTTATAATGTTATAATGAGATTAAGTGTCCCGTGTAATACATAAGACCATCTTATAATGAGATGAAGTGTACCGTGTAATACATAAGACCATCTTATAATGAGATGAAGTGTCATATACTATATGTAAGACTCAGCTTATAATGAGATGAAGTGTCCCGTGTAATACATAAGACCATTCTATAATGAGATGTCGCAATGCTCTTTCATAACAGTGCACAGTGAAACAACAAATAAATTATTAGATCTGGCTATCAACGGTTAAGAACTCAGATTAAGTTAGATGTATCAAAGAACAATAATAAAACAAAATGTAAACAAGTTCAGGACATTCATTATCATACCCACCTAATAATACGGCAATTGGTATGTAGATGGATTTATTAGTCAAACGTACATTAATAATTATATCTTTGCATTGTCCGTATGTTTATCGTTTTATTAACCTTTAATCAGCTGAATCACTAAAATTAACATATTGCCATAGCAACCATGCCTTCTAATTAGCGAGTATTGTATGTTTACATATACTACATGTAAATTAATGTTAACTGTTAATGTATAATGAATAATTCATGAAATATTGTTGCCTAATGCTGACGTTATTGTGATTTTAATTTGTATAGGTTATATAACCGCAATTTGCTTGTTGATATACGTTCTGAGTCGTTGTCGGACAAGCTTCCAGTTAGACCAATAAATCTGTCTTGAGAACGAAGTTGTTTTTTTTTTCTTATGGTCGTTTTTATGATGTGCTTTTACATGTTGTTCTCTTTCGTGAGTTAGCCAAATCTTGCATACAAAGTATTTCTGGCAATTTCATGCAAGTGTCTCTCGAAAATAACGCTCATAGCGCATTCGTATAATGATTAGTCCTTTGTGTTTGTCAAGCATTATTTTGACGCTAACATGACACCTTTATAAAGCTCGGTGAGCTTTTATTTGACCCCACACACACACACACACACACCCTTCACGATCCATGGTTTACATGTCGAAAGCCTTCTGTTTTGGATCTTTCCTCTAACAGAGAGTTAATCAAGTTTCAGCATCCCTGATGAAACTTGACAACAGATGTTGGCATCTTGTGATTTGAGATTATTAAAAAAAAAACACGTGGTTTGATATCTTGTGATTCTTACAATCTTTTTTTAATTCTTTCAAAGGCGTTATGAAAGAAGACATTGGAGAAATGCTCAATTTTGGCAAGCGGTGGACATTATGTTGGACTAGATAAAGGTTACAATTCATTTTCTGCGACAAAGTCCATATATCTTCTGCAATAATAGTTGAAATACCAATTCTCAATCATATAAGTGGTATTAGTAATTATGATGATTGTGATGATGATGATGATGGTGGTGGTGGTGAGGACGAGGACGAGGACAATGAAGATAGAGTACGGGAGTGAGTCTAACTTCTCATATATGATTAGATTTCACAAAGGACCATTTCTTAAAAACAACATCAATAATATTAATACTAATATTAATATTAATATTAATACTAATACTAGGAACAGATGAGTGTTGTTTTGCTAATCATCATCATTATCATCATATAATTATTATAAGGCCTACCAAATAGATTTTTACAATATCTAAAGAATTTTATGTTATTTTTCACGGAACTGAAAATGCTTAACTACTGTTATAAACAAATGATAATTATTTTTTACTCCGACTGAGCATACATTAATTACAGATATTTGTCTTGATAACAACAACAGTAACAAAAGAAGCACTACTACTACTACTATTACTACTACTACTACTACTGATACTAATACTACTATTACTACTGCTACTACTACTACAACTACTACTACTACTACTAATAATAATAATAATAATAATGATAATAATAATAATAATAATAATAATAATAAGAAGAAGAAGAAGAAGAAGAAGAAGAAGAAGAAGAAGAAGAAGAAGAAGAAGAAGAAGAAGAAGAAGAAGAAGAAGAAGAATAATAACATGATGATGATACAAAATTGATGTGATTATTCTTGCTTAAAACTCATCATTTTCCATCTAAATAGTTTGATTTTAAGTAATAGAAGAAACAAGATAAAACGCTGTCTCATTATATGTACGTACCTTCTAATAAAACATTTACTAATACATTTTGTCTAAATATGACTAAAAACACTGTTGTAAAGGTACGTTGAGAGTTATTGACATTGAGCAAACCTGCTGGTGAAAACTGGAAAGGAGAAAAAGAAAAAACTCTTATTTTTCTCATTCCATTAACGGTGTAACCATTACAATAATCTTGAGCAATTTTATGCTTTTTTATTATTTCTTTCGACACTTTTCCTTTTTTGATAAACAGTGCATGAAACCATGGATATGTGTTACATGTATCCATTTATGAAACGTGCTAAAACATACATTTATGAGATCCGATTAAACTTCAATCAATTACCCGTGGTATGTATGTATGTATGTATGTATGTATGTATGTATGTATGTATGTATGTATGTATGTATGTATGTATGTATGTATGTATGTATGTATGTATGTATGTATGTATGTATGTATGTATGTATGTATGTATGTATGTATGTATGTATGTATGTATGCATGCATGCATGCATGCATGCATGCATGCATGCATGCATGCATGCATGCATGTATGTATGTATGTATGTATGTATGTATGTATGTATGTATGTATGTATGTATGTATGTATGTATGTATGTATGTATGTATGTAGAAATGCTAATTGTAGTTCAGAAACATGTTAAAGACTTGTAAATTATGTGTGCATATTTGAGGTTGTTTATAATAGTTCAGAAGTATGTTATATGTGTGCAAATTATTTATGAATGAATGAGGTGTTGAACGTATTTCAAAACTACATTACAGGTTAATAAATCATGCATGCATGGTTGAAGTGTTGAGAGTCGTTCAGAAATTTGTTATAGATTTCAGTAATTTCACTGGTTTTACAACAGCATGCAGACATCTCCTTAATATGATCTTGGAATAAATAATATAGCGGACAAATCTTTTGAAATTATGCAATGTTATTCAGAACATCAGCAACCTGCTTGCTTGTCTCTATGGGCATTCATGCTTTGATGTTGTCCTTTGCACATTAAATGCCCGTATAATTTGGTAGTATTCAAGTAAAGTCTAGCTTTTCAAAAATGGTCATGAATCAGTTTTGAAAAATACATTCCTTAAGATGATAATCATTTTGCGAAGGGTCCCATAATAAATTGTCGAACAGATGAAGGATGGAAGGAGTGATTACGCTGAATTTTAAACTCAAGAGTAAAGAAAATGACTTGATAATTTACCTAAGCAATTCCATTTTGTGCACAGAGTATAGCTTTGAATATTGTATATACATTATGCCTTGTCGGTCATTTGTCCACAGTATTAAGCATCTTCAAAACTGATCAACCAATTTTTTTAAAACCATATTTATGGAAACGTTCCTCAGATGTTGCATCTAACATGTTTTTGTATGTTTCCTAGGAACCTGGTTGGAAACTGCTGTGCAGATTTTAATCAAACTTTATAGAATTTTTTCTAGGACATGCTATGCCCAAGTCATAAATATAATGTTTGGATAAAACACTCAGAGTTCATTTTTCAGTACATTTCCAATCAATCCCATGTAGCTTCCACCAACAGTATGAAACTGTATTAAGGATTCAACCTCCTTTCTATAACGTCTTTTATTTGTACAACTTGTAATCCATTGGGCTCCTCTTACTAACGGAGAGCCAATCAAATAGAAGCAATACTTAAGTAGCCTGACAACGGATGTTGACATCACGTGACTTGATTACTATCGTCCTTAATATTTACCAGTATCTCTTTTTAAGACGTTATGAAACTAGAAATATTAAGGAAAGCTCGAGGTTTTGTTTTAAAAAAATGCTATATTTTCTTGGACACTGAATTAAAAAGAAAACAGTGGAGTGCCACTGATTTTATAAAGACTTGGCAATAATATTACTCGTACAATGAAACGTTATTACTCATTTATGTTCTGCAATAAAAGACCAGGGACATATTCTTAATAACAGGAACGACGATGATGATGGCTACGAATACGATGACGACGAATTAGCACTAGGATTATTCTTACAATTGATTTTTTTCTTCTAATTTAAAATAGGTAATGGACCCATCACGAACAATGAACACCCATATATGTGCAATGACCTTGAACTCCTTTTACACAAATAAAGGTACATACTTATGACGTCAGTCAATGATATTCCTAATGATGTGGATCGAGTCAGCACATCTTAAATTTGTATCGTTTCACTGCGGGTGGAGCTAGGGTGGAGTAGAGGTGATTTTACATAAATCTCCACTAACTCACTAGTTGTATAGCTTGCGTGTCTGAGAACTGACATGTGGGATGTTTACCTGCCTAGAAATGTGCGAATGAAGTTTATCAGAATTTGCCTACCAGCATTTTGGTATTGTGAAAAAAAAAAATCCAACTAGTTGCTAGTGAAAATCAAAAGTTGCTGGAAAAAACAGCCAAGATATGACTCTGGCAAAAAAATGCCATAGAATGCATTTCTACATCGTTTATTTAAACTTAGCTCATAAAATAAAATTAAATGAAACTTATTTAATTTTCACCTGAACTCAAAAGAGTATGTGACAGATTCTATTTTATAAAGAGACTGATAGAAAGATACGATAAAAGATGACGAAATAATGATGGATGGATGGCTTAATGTTTATTGGGTGTGTAAGACTAAAGTGCAGCAAAAAGACTTGGCCAAAGAGTTTATAATGTTTGAGGCTATCAATCCACCTTTCTACTTCTCTCTCTCTCTCTCTCTCTCTCTCTCTCTCTCTCTCTCTCTCTCTCTCTCTCTCTCTCTCTCTCTCTCTCTCTCTCTCTCTCTCTCTCTCTCTCTCTCTTGTAATCTTTTGTTATAATTATTTTATTTAGTTCTCAAAATCTATTGAGAGGAAGAGTATCACTATAAATAATGCTGGAAGTTAATTCAGTCTGGGGAAAATATCAGTTATATTGTTTGTAATTTATTATGAAGATAGAAAGTGAAAACGAGTTGTATTTTCCGGGGGGGGGTCTAAAATAATTGTTGGCATGTGTATTTAGATATTGTCTTTAAAGAAACGTTGAAAATGGAGACTGAAATGAATTGGAGGAGGCAACTGAATTTCTCAAGCATCTAGGTCTATCTTTAAATTTTTGATAAAGTTTGACGAAGAAGGGCAAAATAATACCTACGTAGAACATCTAAACGTGTTGAACAGGCAAATAGAAGTTAATAATAATAATAATAATAATAATAATAATAATAATAATAATAATAATAATAATAATAATAATAATAATAATAATAATAATAATAATAATAAATGTTGTTTTTATAGGGTTTAACGTCATTTTTCAGCACAAGATATGCTATACATCGCTGCCAGTATTAATGGTGGAGGAAGAACCCTGGAAAACTGGTAGGCTTTCTCACCCAGGTTAGCCGAGTCTGGACTCGAAATCACGCCGAGGTGAGATGGCAGTGATCCGTAACGGTCAGCGCTTTAGACCACTTGGCCACTAGGGCCCCTAACAACAACAACAACAACAACAACAACAACAACAACAATAATAATAATAATAATAATAATAATAATAATAATAATAATAATAATAATAATAATAGGCCTACTACTACTACTACTACTACTACTACTACTACTACTACTAATAATAATAATAATAATAATAATAATAATAATAATAATAGTAGTACTACTACTACTATTACTACTACTACTACTACTACTACTAATAATAATAATAATAATAATAATAATAATAATAATAATAATAATAATAATAATAGGCCTACTACTACTACTACTACTACTACTACTACTACTACTACTACTACTACTACTACTACTAATAATAATAATAATAATAATAGTAGTAGTACTACTACTACTATTACTACTACTACTACTACTACTACTACTAATAATAATAATAATAATAATAATAATAGTAGTAGTAGTAGTAGTAGTAGTAGTAGTAGTAGTAGTAGTAGTAGCGATAGGATTGGTTGATTGGACCCTTACTTTATTCTTTTATGCAGAACATGCATGCAAGGGAAGCAAGCAAAATTCTTGTAGAACGAATACAAAATACCAAGTATGTGTTTTTAATATCAGCAGCAGCAGAAGCTAATACATGTATATGAAATTAACATATAATGTTAAATTCTCTAAAACATTAATGGAGGTCTCATATGAAGTTTTCTATATGAATTCAGAAAAAATGGAATGATTTATATATTGTAAGCAACCAACATTTCGTAAATATTCTCGATAATGATGATAATGATGATGACGATGACGACGACGATGATGATGATAATGATGGTGTAACCTTTATTTGTGTTCAAATAATGTCCATGAATTGAATAACTCGGACCGGCAGTGTAAAAATACTTATTATGAACAATTTGATTTTGATTGGATGTGGTTGCTTGTTGTCGCGTTCAGTAAAATTCACAGACACAAAGCACAGAATTATCTAGGGCTAACACATCGGAACCTTGCTAGCGAAGATGCAAATCAGGGTATGCCAACATCCTCAGCATCTTGTATGCTGATATTTTATTGGCTGTCCGCAAGACAGAAGAGCCCAAATGATGGATATCGAGATGTAAACCGTGGAAATGTTAACGTATCGTTGTGTATTAGTCAAACCTTAACCATGTGGTATCTATAGGCCGCCGACCAATAGTACATTTGGTAGATTTATTAATATTTCGTTTTATCGTTTTAAGGAAAGTCGAGTTTTTTGATCTGTGAAAATCGTTTTTAGCTAGAATAAGGCTATAATATATTTTCTTCAACATTTTATTGAAGATAAGATTTCAGACTTGGGAATGAAATTAATAGAATGTCGGTTATTGTCATATTAGAGATTAATGAATAGAAACTGAACTGTCCTGTACGCGCGGCGTGCGTTGTCAACATAATTGTGAGGGGATATGTGTGTGAACATCATAAGCACTTTTTTTAATTAGTCTGTTTGAACAAAGAGAACTATCTGCCTTTACAATCACTATTGTAATAAAACAAAAATTCACCTTCTCGAGACAGATTTACCGTCTAGACACACGATGTCTCTCTCCTTTGTCTGACACAGTTTCGAACGGCGGTCCGTTGTATCGGTAGGTATAAGATATTGACTTGACATGAGTCGATATCTTTATTATTCTAATATTAATATTTAACTTATAAGTACAATTTGAGATTAATTCATATACGCTTGCATAGTTATTTTAATGTTAGAAGCAAAGTGTGTGTGTGTGTGTGTGTGTGTGTGTGTGTGTGTGTGTGTGTGTGTGATATCACCTTTTCCAATGCAGGTTTCTTGTTTCTCTTACAACAGCAATAGACCACGAGACCAGTAAATAGACAAACAGTAACTGATGCCCCCACAATACACCCAATTATGGCACTGGAAGCAGTCCAACATTCATCACTTCCGTCCCCACAATTATCGTACTGGTCACACTTTAGATTATTTTCAATGCATCGTAAACTTGCCCGGCACTGATATTCGTTCATGTAACAGCTCGAGTCACCTGCAAAACAAATAATTATACGACTAAAAGACGCAACATATAGCATTGACTAGATATTAAGTTGCATACGTATATTTTATGTGGGTCATTTCTTTCCCTGTCTATTTAAACGTCTGTTCTTTTTGAAGTGTCTCACTGTTCGCCGTTGTCTCGTGGATGGAGAGAGGGGGACGAATATATACAGTGAGGTTTTGCCAGGCAAGCTAGCAGAGAGAAAGAGAGAACAACTTAGAGAGAATGGAATATAGGAATCTAGCTTTGGCTGCTTCATTACCTGTGTATGTTTTCTTTCAACTTTTCATGGGAATGAGAAAGCTGCACGAAATTGTTAGACTCTTTTTATACCTTAAGCTTAGTTGTGCATACTGATCAGTTTGTCTTATAGTTTTATTTTTATGCAAAAGCAATTCTTTATTAATCTTTTCTCCACTTTCATTCTCCTTTTGCCTTTTACCGTGTGTCTCCTTACCCGCCCATCTCCGTCCGCTCATGTGGAATCGAGGAATAATAAGAGGCAACCATTTTGACTTGACACACGTATCGTGGAGGAGTTTGAACTTGTAATGCATATCGTGGAGGTGTTTGAACTTGGGATGCGTATCGTGGGGATGTCTGGACTTTGAATGCGTATCGTGGCGGTGTTTGACATAAGAAGGTTTTGGATTTTTAAATGAGTGCACTTTGTATAAAAAAATTTGTCCTTGTATTTTAAGGGTTTTCACTATTCTCGTCTATAGTATGTCTTTGTTGAGATAGCAAAACTCACAGCATTGCTAGTATACATACATACATACATACATACATACATACATACATACATACATACATACATACATACATACATACATACATACATACATACATACATACATACATACATACATACATACATACATACATACATACATAACACAACACAACACAACACAACACAACACAACACAACACAACACAACACAACACAACACAACACAACATAACATACATAAAATACATACATATTTTTCATTCTTTAATACATATAATCACTTCTTTATTCATTTCAGTCTTAAAAATAATTCAAGACAGTTCTTTATACTCGTAACAAAAGTACCAAAGACTGATTTCATTTTGGTATCTGTCTGTATGACGTATCTCAATTACTGTTTTTATAGCAACACACACAAGAACATCTATTCAATCATGCAAATATACACACACATATAAGCACAGCCACACAGCCAATCACACACACAAACACAAGCACAACCAATCAATCACACAAACACACACACAAGCATAGCTACACAACCACACACAAGCACAGCAACATACATACATACATACATACATACATACATACATACATACATACATACATACATACATGCATGCATGCATGCATGCATGCATGCATGCATGCATGCATGCATGCATGCATGCATGCATGCATGCATGCATACATACATACATACATACATACATACATACATACATACATACATACATACATACATACATACATACATACATACATACATACATACATACATACATACATACATACATACATACATACATACGAACATAAACACACAAGCATACACAAGCACACACACGAAAACACTGACATACAAAACTGCGGGCATCTAACGACTGCACACATAATGTAAAAACTCGAATCTTTTTGGGTATTCTTATACGTCATTTGTTGTGTCTTTCTTTCATGAGAAACATTTCTCTTAATTTTTTTTTCGAAATAAAAGATAATCGTTTAAAATGTAATTTAAAAATAGGTTGTTAATTTCCCTGAAATATATACATTTAGTCAAGGCATAAACTACTCAAGTTTATAATAAAATAAATAGAAAAAACAGTTCATTACAAACAAATATCGAAATATACAATATCGTCAGAATTAATTGCAAAGATAAATAAAACAAGCAAATGATAATAAAGCTGAAAATTGCATCAATATCAAATGGTCATTTGTTTTAAACGAAAGGTTTGCAGCATTTAAATACCAAGACCTGAATGTTTTTGACATGTATTAAAAAAAAGTGAACTTGCCAAATATACGCAGTTCCTAAATAATGAAAAATTTTAAATTTAGAAAATTCCAACTACTATAAAGAAATATTATTGTGAACAGATCACAACTTTAAAACAAAATATTTAATTTCTGTTGACTCAATACGAGTGATATTAGGATTTTCTCGGCTTTCACGTTATCTGGCGACAACTTCGAATCATCACAGGTAAATAATTAAGTTGTTGTTGTTGTTGGGCTTAACGCCATTTTCCAGCACACGATAGACTATTCATGGCGGCCAGTATTAATGGTGGAGGAAGAAACCGGGAAATCACCGGAAAGAACCACCGACCCACGAAGCTACTGGCAAACTTTCTCACATATCTACATTAGCCGAATCCTAGACTCGAACACACGCAGACAAAGGTGAGATGGCAGTGATCCGTAACGAACAGAGCTTTAGACCACTCGGCCACTCGGGGCCCCAAATAATTAAGTAAACGCACACGACAATTCCTTTTTCTCAAGTAAGAATGAACACTGTGTGCTTTCAAGTAAGCACTGCAATTACATGAAACAATACGTGCTACTAGTGATCTTTGATGGCTGTTGTCTGGAGCAGGATGGGAGGCCAGGGTATCGGGCTAACTATTTGTTTCATTCGAAACATTTAAATCAATCCATCAGTCTATCCAATCGTTGTAATAGCTGTGGTGGCTCGAATAAACTGTGTTCGTACAGAGATATTTCCAGCAAACAAAATGTATGATTTTTCTGTAATTTCTTCGCTGACATATATCATAGGCATATTTGTATTATACTGAAATAGCATAGACACTTTCGAATAGATTAGTAAACGGGACTATGGTTAAGTTTATTGCTTCCGGTTCAGTATCCACAAATTAGTCCCAGTCTATTTTAAAGTATTTTGCTTTCATTTTGTTGGTGATAAAAGAGTTAGATTTAAGTATTCTTGGCAATGGTTTAAAGGTAATTGTTTATTTTTCAGAATTTTAGTTTTTTGGTGTGGTTGTCAGTATGTATTTCGACGACAGTGCTCTGTGAGTAATGATCAGCGGGAAATGAAATATGTGACACATTGCACGATGGCTTGTTTTCAGCCAAGCCCCTATGATCAGAAGAACTTTACCGTGAGTTCACCTATAAAGGTTTTTTAATATTAACATCTAATTTATTAGGATTTGTACTCCGTGATAAGTTTAGTACGAAGAAATAAACGTGAATTTCTTATAGAAGAAAAATTAATTGTGATCTCAGATCTCAGTCATGTATGTGTCATATCCATAAATGTTTAAAATGGTCGCACATGTACATTATTAAACCTGGACGCATGAAATTTCGATATTATATGTAAACTGAATTTAGAAATGGAAATATGCAATTAAAAGAGAAAAACAGAAAATTAAACAAACTCAGTGACTTAAACAAATCAACATTTTTACATTTATGTAAAAATGCAAATGCAAAGAGTCTGCGAGGTTGATATTCATTGTCATCAGCAAGTAAGTAATACTACACCTTATGAAAGATGCAATGGCGGATATTTGTGAAATTCTGCCACAGAAAATTGATTTCTAAGTGAGAATGATATATTTATTATAAAAAGCATGAAGACATCTTTCTTGTTTTTTTTTATTATGGATCCAAGCAAATATTGTACTTATTTATTATGGGGTGCATATGAGTATCACAACTCTGCTTTCAATAAATTTTTATAAAATTGATTACACGATACTTAATGAGAGGACTGGGATAAATACATCTTAGAAGAACCTGCTCAGGTTGTCTGTCTATTAATAGTTTTAAACTGTCAGAGAATGAAATGTCAAAAGAAATATAGGCCAAAGGGATAAAATATATTTTTGCACAAGTCTATGCATCTATGGGTGTAAGGAAATAACAAAATGAAAAAAAGTGTAACATGAAATGCATTCGATTGCATTGTTCAGTTTCGTTAAGACAGATGGCTTCGTTGTGGCGTAAGCTGATATTCTATTCAAAAGAACCATTTTAGTTTATGCATTATTAATTACTAATAATAATTGTTATCTGGCACTCTAAACTTTACACCTGAATTATTCAAACAGAATATTTAAATTTAACGTAGAACAACTGATCTTAACATGGTTACGGATTTTACATAATCATATATCCATATATTTTTTAATTTTGGGGATGACAAGTTCACATTGAGCACATTGTACAGTGTGGCATTATACTTGTGGTGAATTTGTACGGCACATATCTGGCTGCATCCACTTAAAATATCCTAACATAAATATGCTTACGTATCGTAATATATCTTAATTCAGTACTATCACGGAGTGTGGTATTGTAGCATTGGCTGATGTCACATTCAAATGAACCATTCAACTTAATAATTGTTACCCGACACTTTTAGAATCTTTAAATACACTAGAAGCGTTAAAATAGATTGCTTGAATTAAGATTGCACATTTGACCTGAAGAATTACTTGGTGCATGTTCTACATATGGAAATGTCCATCATTGCTTGCAATCTTGGAGATCAGAACTGCATGTTTAATGACTGCCATAGAATGGATTGGTACCTATTGTTGATACGTGAGGCGCATAATTGCCTAAATTCACTTGATATATCTAAATGTGTTATTCACAGGAAGAATAAACTCACGTATATAATATTTTTCTAAATTTAGATTGCTGTCACTTAACTGTCACGTATAATGGTATGAACTAATTGTTGCACCAAGGATCAAACCTCATCACATTGCCTTGAACTTTATTATAGCTTGAATACCTTATTAGTTATTTAGCCTGTAAATGGGTGAACATAATCTGATAAACATACTCTTATAAACTGATATATTTTTGGGATGAATAAGGATTATATGTCATGTATATCTATATTTTATAGTTGACCTTTGTCCAAAATCAAATTAATGGTGTACTGACCAGTGACATTTAATTTGTAAACATCATAATGCATATATAATATTTATATGTCACTGTGAATTAACTCTTATGATCTCATCATCATTATTAATTGCATACATGTTTATTTCTGTTCGTTTTTAATATATATATATATATATATATATATATATATATATATATATATATATATATATATATATATATATATATATATATATATATATATATTTGTTTAGAATCTTCCAGAATTTAAATGTCCCATTAAATTGACGGAGTTTTTCCAGAGAATGATAATTGCGACCTAGGTCAAATAGAGGGTTATGTAATCTTGTTTACATTACAATTATTCATTCTTGCCTTAACGTTCGAACCAGAATCAGTCTTATCTTTGACTTCAGTTTTTAATTTGGATTGATTATTTTATTTAAATTTATTTGTTGTTGTAAATACAAAGTACTTGATAATATTCTTGGAGAAAACATTAATTTGGAATTAATGTGAATTCAAACAATGACCTTCTTGGAATATATTAATGTGATGCATAAAAATGTCTGCTAGCACATCGAAACAATTGACAGGTATTGACACATTAGCACTTTCTTGAGTACAGGCACATCAACACATTTGATAATGGAATTTATTTGGAACATCATTAGAATTCAATTGGAACTTCATTCATTTGGACTAGTGACACAACGTTTAGGACCATTTATGATTTAATTCAAAATATTGTAAGTTCTTTTTGTAAATTTTCACTTTAGCTAAATACATTATCTGTTGAACTTTATAAACTTATTGGTTTTCACTTTCTTCTGTTACTCATTTTGAGACCATAGAATCGTAACAAGACCTATATGCATGTGAACAAGCTTGCTACAATTTGCTTTAAAAATCACTGTGAGCTATCTTGTCTCACTACCACTGGAAAAAAATGTTATAAGTTGTACACAATCAGCTTACTACATTTGTTGAAAACAATTCTTAATCAACTTTGCTGTCGAAAATGTGT
This sequence comes from Potamilus streckersoni, assembly GCA_016746295.1. NCBI lineage: Eukaryota > Metazoa > Mollusca > Bivalvia > Unionida > Unionidae > Potamilus > Potamilus streckersoni. Next base: position 753,835 of record JAEAOA010001235.1, read on the forward strand.
CAGTTTTAATTTAAAAATTTGAAAGAAAATTTAATTTTACGTTAACGTTTATTTTTCTAAATTTAAATGTTTGTTCAAAATTTTGTTAAAATTAGATTTATCTCAATGTCTTGGAGCTTCATCTTACTTTCTGATAGAACTTATCTTGAATTTCAATTAAGATTTTACTCCATTGAAAAACTTCTATAACTGAGGAATATGTCATCAATTTAGTTTTGGTTTCTCAATAGGATGTGGCTCTGTACAACACCAGCACTAAATACTGTCTGACAGCTGTCACACGACTAGTTTCCTATGAAATTCGAAAACAATTAGTTTTTTTCAACTTGAAATAGGGGTGCCATACAAATATAAAATTTTGACCAAAACATTTGGTCAGATAGGACTCAGGTAAAATATTTTACTCCGGTTCAGCATCCACGAATGTAATGCCAGTCTATTTTTAAGCAATCTTGGTATTGATTTAAATATAATTGTGTAATCTTTAGAATTCAAGCATTATGGGGTAGTTATTTGTGTGAATTTCGGCGACAGTGCACAGTGAGTAACGATGCATTGATGTTGATCCGGAAGTGAAACATGTGACCCTGTGCACGGTACTTTGTTTATGGTCCAGCCTCTCAAACTAATGAGGTATAATCTATGACAAACACTTCACCGTAATTTCATCTTTGAAATGTTCACATAATATTTATTAGGATTTGGGCAAGTGGAAAGTAAAGTACTAAGAAATAAATGTACAGCCTCTATAAGCATTGTGATCTGAGACCAGGCTGTGAACAAAATATGGATGAGATGTAATCCATACTTACTTGATCTGTAGGCTGTTAACAGGATATGAAAGCCTTCATCAGAAAGATAAGCATTGCTTCGAAACTTTAATGTAGCAATCTCACCGGAAGTTGTATATGTATCTCTCGGGGCCACAGAGCCGCATATTCGTCTCCGCAGCCCTAGAAAATAAAGAGCTACCATGAGTTTTGCAACTTCAGATGTCGGATTGAAACAGAAAGAGAAATATTCCACACAATTATAGTAAAAAAAGAAGCTTATGCTGATGATGCAGTTAGTTAACCAGATATAAATAAATATTTTGAAGGAAATCAAGTAATCTAATGCAACTGCACCACTATTACACCGATATAATTAGCAGGTTGCTGAAAATATGTGCTTGCAAATAAAATGTCAGTTAAATCATCCCATAGTGAAGAAGGTTAAGATAATTTAATTTTGCTCTTAAAATCTCTAATAAATGTACAACGGTTATCTCAATATTTTCTTAAATGTGCAAAAATTTTAAATTATAACAATGCAAAAAAACCTCGTAGACTGGCAATCAAAAGACAGATAGCAGACGATAAATAACCGAAGATGTTTGATCTGCTTACCCTGGACTCCTTTCCCATCCTGGATTTGGCCGTCAAAAATGATGAGGTAATCATCAGAGCACGTGGCACCCCATTCTATATCCATATTTAGAAATCGGATCATCAACCTTTTTCCACGATGGGCACGAATCTGAAACGTGCAGTCCAGATTGTTATTGTAGCTGATATTGTTTGTCAACTGCACGCTTGCAGCTGATGTGTCGTCCTGGGCGAAATCCACCATGCCTCCACAATGGTCCTCCATAAAGTCTGTTGGTATAAAATACATCCACGAGCTACAGCGTTTTAAAGTATCGTTATGGGAAAGGATTTCACCTCATTCGGTGTCTGTTTACATTGAGATTAACATTATTAACATTACATTAAAAGATTCTAGATATGCAGACCTCTTGCAACAATTTTACTGAAGGACATAATTTTTACTTTTCTTTTCTTTAATGATATGAACTGAAATTTTTATGACTCTATGGTCTTAAACAGAATAACATAGAAGAGCAAAAGCCAACAAGTTTTGTAAAATTCAACAAACATATATTTAATTAAAATACAAAGTAAATATTTCAAAAAATCTTACGGTATTGCGAATTAAATCCTATATCATCCTAGAATTACCAACATAAATCTTCATGAATAAACTATAGCGGTATTCCAAACTAAATCCAATGCTGCAAGCGCTGATATACCCGCGATAGGCTGGATAGTAATGACATACCAACAGTATTTTGTTGAATCACAATAATAATATCCAAGAATATGTCCACATTTGAATTTCGTTGTAAACCCAAACCTCTATTTCCAATAATATTATTTTAGATGAGCACTTTGTGTTTCAAGGGAATAAATAATTTGAATAAATAAATTCCAGTCCAAATGAAATACTGGACACAACAATATTACTGATTTCTGCTTCAGCTGTTATTTCAGCAAAAATTAAATTTTGCCAGGAAACATGATTGTTTACTCCTCTACCTGACCTACGTCACAGTTAGCATTTTCTCAAAGCAAAGAATTACCTAATGGAAAATTTCATTATAGAAGAAGATTCCAAGATGTTAGTGTCATTTTTATAAGTATTTGGTATGACTCAGCCAGAATTCCCTTTTCATAACTTTGCTCATGTGGATGATAAAAATGGGGTTTCCATATAAAAATATGTGAATACAGGATATCAAACATAATATTAAAATACAGAATATGAAAACATTAAAATATGGAATTTTAAAAACAAACCACTTTAGTTTCGAAGAAATTGAGTAGCAGACAACATTTTTATTGCACACACACACACGCACACACACACACACACACACACACACAAGAAATAAATCAAGAAAACAAAAACCAAAGCGATTATAGAATCATCTCTGACTGACGTATTGTATACATATTCTGCTCATTGGAACTGAATATTATTCACAAAAAATTTTAAATTACATTGATGCGAAAGTATAAGCAATATATAAAACAAAATTATATTGCCCAAGGAAAGAAAGGTTTTGCCTACAAGCTTTGGTTTATTATTACAAAATAATAAGAAACAAAATAACAGTTTTAAGCTAGTGACGCTTACTTACACATTTTAGTAGTGGCCCGAGTCCTTTGGAAATAAGCGCCGATCCAAATAATAATTAGGAGCTCGAAAATCCCGCTCCCCATGTTGCATTTCATAATCTGTTTAATCGGTAAGTGTACACATATCTAATATGTATTTTACCTGTAAAAGAATACACCAAAGTCTCGCCGTGCTGTGCGTGTACAATCCATCTCTTTCATGAGAGGCCATTAAGGGGAATTATAACTTTGTTAAAGAGAAACAAGTTATCTTAATTTTGACAGTGACACTATTCGTTTCAGTGACATTAATTTTGACCAGACTATTCGTTTCAGTGACACTATTTCATTTTTTTTTTTGCATGAACTTTTAATAATAGGGCTTTAAGCAAACGCTGCCAAATTATTGACTTGTAACGCTAATACCTTTACACACGGAAGAACATAAACAACTCCTACAGAGTGGTTCCTTTAAAGATCAATCATGCATGAACACAATTAGGAATGTCGACATCAAAGGATAGACAGACAGACAGACAGACAGACAGACAGATAGATAGATAGATAGATAGATAGATAGATAGATAGATAGATAGACAGATAGATAGACAGATAGATAGACAGATAGATAGATAGATAGATAGATAGATAGATAGATAGATAGATAGACAGATAGATAGATAGATAGATAGATAGATAGACAGATAGACAGATAGATAGATAGATA